>MU225256.1:12708946-12720984 GCA_018584345.1 Thuja plicata | reverse complement strand
TAAACATTTTTTTTATTAAATAAAAAAATGTTTTTTTTTTAAATTGTGTATTGGTTGGAGGGGATCCCCCTGAAAACCCTCCCCTTTGAAGGGAGGGCTCAAGGTGGCTCGACCCCCCCATGGCGGCCGCTCTGTGGTGAACCACCATAGGCCGCTGGACTGTGGCGACCGCAACCCACCACGGTTGCTCCCGCTGCCCCCACTCCCAAATATTTTGATGCCCATAGAAACTTTCAACCGCGCGGCCATGGGGGACAATCGTCGCCCTCTGCGGCTCCCCTTTCCTCTTTTATTTCATAATAAATATATTTATATATAAATAAATATGTATACATATATATATTTATGATGACATTATTTTTCCATTAGTATGCAAACAACACTTTCGGTAAGCATACACCGAAAGACAATATAAAGAGAACCGACGACACAACTTTGTGTGTACACCAAAAATGCAAATTTAGAAAGATAAAGAGGAACCCGACAGAGGAACACAACATGCAAGATATAGTGCAAAATGAGAGACAATTAAAGAGCAAACCAATAGAATAGTTCAAGAAAGGAGCCCGAAAGACAGTCAACTGATTTCAGAGCATAACAGACCGTCAAAACTAAGAGTCAGTTGCAGCCTGCAAAAAGTGGATCTGACTTCCACGTCAGATAAAACAGTCTTATTCTATTTATAGAATCTTGATTTATTTTTAAAACCATTTCTTTAGGGACAAGAAACATGAATGTAAGTGCTTTAATCAGTCTAACTGATTTAAAACACATATACTAGGAGATCAAGGTAAAATGTTGTAAACCTGATCTTAGAGTTAACATTGTTTTTTATGAAACTTGATGATGTCAATCCATCTTATAAATAGATGATGCAATCATTCATTATACATGTGTGAATATAAAAGAGAGGGTGAATGAAGCCTACGAGTACATCTATGGATTAGATTGAAAGTTTCAGGAACCAGGACAACAAAAGGTGAATTTGGTTATCAGAACCAAGAACAGAGGCTACCGAGAATTAGAGGTATTATTCAATCACATTAGGTGATAATATTATTCATGTAAACTTAAATGGATCTGTATCAGCAATAGGAGATTGCATTTACCAGGTAAAATTGTAATTTAATATCATTCTAACATGCGGAGAAAAGTGTAAAAATCCTTTCAAGGAAGGTGGATTTAACAGTCCAACTATAAATCTCTTAACCGAGTGCACACTCAACAGTGTTGTTAAAGCTCTTAACCGAGTAGACTTTAACAGTTCTCCACTGATACTCTTAATAGGGTAGATCATCATAAGTGATCAAATTGTAAGCCTTAACCAGACCCTTCCAATCTGCAGATAGTGAAGATTTTGTGGGTGCCATCCCCACCACAGTTTTTACTTCCTAACAGGAGTTTTCTGCGATATCAAAAAGTTGGTCATCTCAAGAAAGAATGCAAAGATTGAATGACAGAGACCAACACATATCCCAATGGAAATACCATTGAAGACATCCAGAGAGCAAGAGACAAAATGTGGAGAAAAGATTCAAACAATGATGAAGCTGGACTGAGCAATGAAAATGGTGACACCCCATCCAATGGATTCGGTGACGTCACCACCCCCACCTAAACAAAACAAGTAAGTACGGAACTGCATTACCCCAAGTTATCATTTTACATCAGTTCCATAATATGTTGATAAAATGCCAAATTAGCATAAGTAAAGATGCATCATGATATTACTTGTTAAAATCCATGACAACTATGCCATTGGGTAATACATACCGAAGTCCATTGGTATACACTCAAAGCTGAAACTGCCTACACTTACCGAGAAGCGTTGGTTAACATGAGAAAGAAAATTTGCTAGTATAAACTGAGACTTGTCGATAACTAAGAAAAATGAACAAGTTGTTTGCAACACCAAAACCCGTCGGTAAAAGCAAGAGGTATAACGACCACCCTGAAATGTCATATTGTCACTGAAGGGAAGTTAATGTCTTAACTGACTAACTCTATCCTCCCACACTAAGGATTTGGTAAGCATTGATGACTCATTTTTAGGTCAAATGACTATAAAAAGGCAACAGAATGGTCTCATTGTTCACCACGACCAGAATAGAGCGACGAGAGAGATTTTTGTGCAACTAGCAACAGGATCACATAGCAACCAAAAATCGACACAGAGCACTCCTAGCAGATCAAAAATCACTATTGGTATAAACAGTAAGTTATAGGACAACCAACAACTCCTTTTTATGCATTTCATAGAAAGCCCTAAATCTAAAAAATGGCCACAACTTCAAGAATCATGAAATCGAAGAACACCAAGAAGGATGAGTTTAAGCTCATCAAGAATTCGACATGTGAAGAACCACACTACAAGATTCACCCTGAGGTTGCTTCACAACCCGATGATGCTGGTGAATTATCATGAATACCAGCTAGGGTTTTGCTCGTCAAAGATGTGCGAGCATTCATATACTGCAAGATTGTAGAAATAGGAGATTCAGAGGTAGAACAAGATTATAAGAAGCTATGTAACAAAGACAGAACATTAAAAGATGATAATAAACATATAGAAGTGAAAGGGCTCACAAATGCCCTATTATTCCTGAAGGTCTTCAAAATAAAGTGGATTTGGTTAGTACTGAGTCGAATGCACAATCAAAAACTATGGCTGGATGAACCAAAGATGTTATCCACGCAGTCACTGGTTACCCTGTAACTGAGAAGGTAAAAGCACTAAAGCACCCACCCAAGGCTGAGACTGAAAATATCACAAGAGCCAAATGGGATGGTAGAGGATTAAAGGTATCCACCATTACCGATGATGAGATGAAATTCAGAGCATGTGTTCTAGGCTACAAATTATTTCAAGCCAGTAGGATGAACAAAATAGCATCTAGTGTAGTAGACACAGCTTACAAGATTGTGAAGAAGGGAACTCAATTGGACTTATCCAAACTTCTACTGAACCAGTTAGAAGAAAATTTGAAGACTATAAGGAATGCAAAGTCAAACACATGTAAGTTTGGCTCACTTATTATGTGCATTTTCTTATACTTTCAAGAAACATTCCCATTGGTAGGAGATGTCAAATGGGATAGCACAAAACCGATCACCATACAGATCAGTGAACACATAGCCTCACTGGGAGATAATTTTGAAACAGTCATGGATGAATACTTTAATGTATTCAAAGAATGAATGCAAAAGAGGGTAAGGATCCCCAAGCAACTCATTGAGAAGTTCAAAGATGAAATATATTTCATGGTTGATACAGACCACACTTATATCAAACATTTTGTACCAAGGAAAATATGGCTTCAACCATTAGAATATGAGATAAATATTGATCATGCATCTAAAGCAATTGATTTATTTTTAAATGAACCATTAGATAAGAAACAAACTAAGTTTGGAACTTATGAGGAGGCCAAATCAAGAATCAAATCTAGTCTGGTTGTAAAGAAAATTGTTAGGAAAAATGACTAAATGGTCAAGAACCTTAAAAAGATACTCTCGGCAACAGAGGAAGAAACCGAATAGGATGAAGAAGCTGAAAAGGAGGAAGAATCCAAAGGACAACTACCTATTGGTGAATCTGAACCAAAGAATGACTCCAAGGCCACAGAGTTAGATTCACCACCTCCTCCACCAACCAAGAAGCCAAGGACCACAACTGATTCTAGAGAAAGAAGCCAAACATCTAAGGATTTAATTCCTTCACCTTTGAAGAAAGGAAAAGTAAGAACATACAAGAGGAAAGCGGCCACACCGAAATGAGGGCCAAAAAAAAGAATAAGGAAGCTCATCAGAACAAGGGAAGACATTGAAGACACCAAGCATGATGAAGCTGTAGAGGAAGAAAAGGTTAAAGATCCAAAAAGCATTGATGATGTATGCAAATCTATTGCAAATTCTGGATCTATTATAGATTTTAAGATTAGAAGAAGGTTGAAACTAGATCCAAAAGATCAGAACAAAGTTGAAGATGCCATCATAGCAGAGATGTATAAATTCAAATATGTACCGATTCAATTTGAAAGTAATAATGTACCAAGGGAACTCTTGGACAGACTATACTCTAGATGGACATTTTTCTTGAAGAATGAGAAGGAAATAAGAGAAAGAGTACTTGTTATTCTCATTCCTTCTGAATCCAAGAAGGAAGAAATTGATGAGATGATGGATAACCACAAAAATGAATTCTCACCCAAGTTGAGAGCCTACAAATTTATTGAAGGGAAACTTATAGAGCTTGATCAAGAAAGCCACAAGAAATGGTGTAAAATTATAAATAGACCTATTGAGGAAGATAGCCCCGAGAAAGACCTACAACAGAAAGATGTTTATAAGGCAACTCAAGAACAAATATTAATCAAAGATGTAGAAGATGATACATCAGTTGAGTTAGACAAGGAAGAACAAGACACAACCGGCAACAAAAATATGGATGTTACAGATAAAACATGGCCTAGCACCACAAAGGAAAACATTATGGATAAAACTATCATTGACATTACCGATGATCCAGCAGAAGAAGTAAACAAAGATGAATATGTCAATGTTACAAAAGACACAACCGATGAGCAGGATGCAACATTTGATAATGCACAGGTGAACATACCAGGCAACATGCCAATCTTGATACAAGCTATCAATATTCTGCAAGAGACAGACAAATCACTTGAAAAGGATTCAATCATTCTCAAGGATGTAGGGGAAGAGGAAAAGAAAGACAACGCCGATGATCAGAAGGAAATCGAAGACACTCACATTGTAACCGATACTGACAAGGTTACAGGAGGAGATTCAAAACAAACAGATGGAGACATAATAGAGAAGGATGCACAGACAAAGATAGATGAAGTGCATAAGGACACCGATGAAGGAGATAAAACCAAAGATGGCACTCCTGAGGGTACCAAAAAGGTTGCTATCGACAATGTAAAGGTTAATGTGGAGACGTCTATAGAAAATTGACAAGCTAAAACTAAAACAAGGCAGCAAAAAGAAGAACCACAAATCACTTCATCAAGCACAACAAACAAAGCCGAGAAGATGGATATGGTCTTAAATTAAAGTGTAACTCAAAAGAAGAAGAAGAAATCCAAGAAGAACAAGTTGGAAGTCACCTTAGATGAGCTCATTGAGATACCAAAATGTGACCCAACTACACTTGATTATGAAGCATTGAAATAATACAGTGAAATATGCCAAAGGAAAGAATTACAGGAGAAGTTGAGGAAAAAACACCGAGACTCCATGGTACTGGAAAAAATAAGGGAAATATTGCACCAAATTATACCCAATGTTGATATTGATAAAAATAAGCCAATACTTGATCAACTAGCCACTCTCACCAAAACAATAACAACACAGAACATTGATGCAGAGAAGGAAATAGAAGAGAGAGCAGAGCAAAAGTACCAGCAGAAAATTATTGAGAACATTAGCCAAGAAGTGGTAGTCAACAAGGTAAAGCTTTTAGAGTTCATTACTGAATTAGATCCAATTATAAGTGAAGCAATTTCCTTGATTCAACAACTAAGCACACTGGAAAAGTTCACTAAAGAGAATAGTGGACATAGAAAAGTTAGATACAGATCTAGCTAACAGTGCTAACAACTTAACCACCGATGGAGACAATGCACTAAAGCTGCACTATGAGAAATTTGTTGAAATAAAAAGGTTAAGGCAGGAACTGTGGGAAGCAGAGACACACTTTAGGGAAGAAGTCACTGAGCTCCAAGCTCAACTTCTACCAAATCTTACATTGCTTCAACAACACATCAGTTCAGCAAGGCAACTGATAGCAACCCCTGAGATGTCTGTAGCAGACAAAATCTACAATATGCATTCAAAGATCACACTCGAGCACATGTCTCTAGAGAACTTGAAGGAACAATGAGAGAAAATGATGGAAGACATGAAGTCTTCACACTCTCACATTTTTGATAAGCTATAAGGTATAGACCTTTTCCCTTAATATCAAAAAAGGGGGAAAATGATATTTATTCATATGGAAAATGATATGTATATGTATTTTACAAAGGGAAAGATATGATATGTACAGATATACCGACATATACATAGGGGGAGTCATAAAATGACTAAGGATTATATATGTTGTATATACTTAACATTTTGTTAGTATTTTACACATATCAAATTTTTAAACTAATGTCAAAGGGGGAGATTGATGACATTATTTTTCCATTAGTATGAAAACAACACTTTCGGTAAGCATACACCGAAAGACAGTACAAAGAGAACCGATGACACAACTTTGTGTGTACACCAAAAATGCAAAGTCAGAAGGATAAAGAGGAACCCGATAGAGGAACCCGACGCATAGGATATAGTGAAAATTGAGAGACAGTTAAAGAGAAAACCGAGAGAACAGTTCAAGCAAGGAACCCGAAAGATAGTCAACTGATTTTAGAGCATAACCGGCCGTTAGAAACCGAGAGTCAGTTGCAGCCCGCAAAAAGTGGATCTGACTTCCACGTCAGATAAAATAGTCTTACTCTATTTATAAAATCTTGATTTGTTTTTAAAACCATTTCTTTAGGGACAAGAAACATGAATGTAAGTGCTTTAATCAGTCTAACTGATTTAAAACACATAGACTAGGAGATCAAGGTAAAAAGGTGTTAACCTGATCTTAGAGTTAACATTATTTTTCATGAAACTTGATGATGTCAATCCATATTATAAATAGATGATGCAATCATTCATTATACATGTGTGAATATAGAAGAGAGGATGAATGAAGCCTATGAGCACGTCTATGGATCAGATTGAAAGTTTCAAGAACCAGGACAACAAAAGGTGAATTTGGTTATCAGAATTAAGAACAGAGGCTACCGAGAATCAGAGGTATTATTCAATCACATTAGGTGATAATATTATTCATGTAAAATTAAATATATCTATATCAGCAATAGTATATTGCATTTACCAGGTCAGTGGTAATTTTCTATCATTCTAACAAGTGGAGCAAAGTATAAAAATCCTTTCAAGGAAGGTGGATTTAACAATACAACTATAAATCTCTTAATCGAGTGCACACTTAATAGTGTTGCTAAAGCTCTTAACTGAGTAGAATTTAACATGTCTCCACCGATACTCTTAACAGGGTAGATCATCAGAAGTGATCAAATTGTAAGCCTTAACCGGCCCCTTCCAATCTGCAGATAGTGAAAATTTTGTGGGTGCCATCCCCACCGCAGTTTTTACTTCCTAACAGGAGTTTTCTGCGATATCATATCTTGTGTTATGTGTCAATTAATTTAATGAATGTTCACATGTATGTTAAGTTTATGAATTGATATATCTTGCATCAAGATGATATAGATCAGATGAATGGATATACAATTGATTACACAAAGGTTAATTGATTAAAAGATACAAAAGTTTTAGAGGTATTGATTCACCCCTCCCCTCTTAGTACACACTTCCCATTAATTCCAATAATTTAGGTATATATGTCCATGATTCTTCAGCATTCCATGTGGGGAAACCATTATACCTGCAACATGAAGAAAAAAAGAACAAAAAAGAGGGATTAGGGTTTCAAATTTGAAGCAAGAGAGAAATGGAAATAAGATGAGAGATTAGGGTTAGGTTATCTTGGAGTTAAAAGAAAACTTTCAAAATGGACTTTAAACATGTTTTCAATTTAGCTTCTCCTTGGGAGGGAAAAATGACATTTTAATTATAAAATCAACTTAGCCTTTGGTGGGATTTTTAGTTTAAATTTTTTATCAAGGGCTATAGTAGGAATATTAATATCATTGTTTTAGATGGAAATTATTTCTCAAGGGCAGGTTTAATTTTAACATTGTTTGAATTTGAACGCTTAAGGTTATTTGAGGCAAGGATTGATCTGGATTTATTTTAAAAAGGAAAATTCTTCCATTAAAATACATAAATATTAGGTAATTAATTATTGACTTTAGTAAATTGCATTTTGGTAAATTTTTAATGAAAGTCATTTACAAATGATTTTATGGTAGAAGGTGGATGTATTCGATTTAAGATCGAATGAGGAATTATTTAAGGGAAATATTTATTTTATTAAATTACTTGATGGAAACTTTAGTAGCGGTATTAGAATTGATATCTTTATTAATTTAATTATTTTGGATCAGAATTTGGATGAAGTGTTATATCAGATGGATAGTATCAATGATCTTATACATAATAGAGTTAATTAAAATGCATGAGATCAAATAAAATAAATTATGATATTTATTTAAATTAGGATGAGTAAATTATTAAGATGAGTTATTGAATTAATGAAATGATGACTATGCTAGGTTGTAACATTAATCCTATATTGGTGTCTTTTGAACATAATTGAATATGGTAGTTCAATTATATGTTCCAAACTCTATTAAATGGGATTTTAAAATTGAATTTAAATGGGGATAATTAAAATAAGATGATTTTAACTATCATAATTAATGAGTCTGTAAACCCAGTTCAACTTTGTTTTTTAGTGAACTTCTCCTAGTAAACATGTCGAGGGATGTTGAAAATCATCATGATTCTCCTCGACGTCAATTAGTTTTATTCGGATTGCCTTAGAAGAAGATCATTTTCATCGAAGATGTAAACCTATTAAACACTGAAACCTTGCAACTAGAACTTAGTTAATTAATATACATAAAAAAAATTAGCGTGTTTTTGGGTGAAATTTTTGGGCATGACAATATACAAACATATCAATATCAACTTTAGGGATGCCATTGATATTCTATAAATCATCGAGCCATATTCATGAGGTATGATTGATTTTATTTATTTTTCATACAGGCCATTGTGAGCATGGATTGGTAGAAGTTCATGATCATCTCCACTATCCCCTTTAATATTTTGAAAGCCACACATAGAGTTACATTAGTTATTCTTAACTTGAGTCATTTCATCATAGCCAAAGTCTAGGTTATCAAACACTAAAAAATCGGTTAATCGGATTCATCATCATAATTATTTACTTTGTAAGCAAAGACACTATCCTCTTTATCTGATAACTCTTCTTCTTCATCGTACAATGGTTTTAAAAATATATAAAAATCATTTTCAGATATACTTTGACAGGCTATCATCTAATCATCTTCTTTTGTATCATACAACGGGTTTAAAAAAATTGAGAGTCATTCCTAGGCATACATCTCGCTCTTATCTATTCTTCACAATATGTATCCTCAATTGCATCTTTTTCTTGGGGCATTTCTATCTCTTCCACTTGCATTGCATTATTATTTTGTTCATCTTCTTTGTCAAAATCAATGTGTATAGGGCATACAAAATTTAAATTTCTCTCATAACCATACTTCTGACATTTTATAGTTAACAAATCTGAAATTCGTTCACTATTGAGTGAACACAATTCCTCTTCCATGTCTTCTATCACTTCTTCATTAGGATCTCCACAAGAGCAGAAAGTATCATTATCTACAACACTGCCACTGCCATTTATGATATTTGAAGTGTCAATAGACTCATCATAATATGTGCTACTTGTATCATCTGTAATTGTACCTTTAACAACATCATCAAAAGTATAGTCACAGTTTGATGTAGAAGTCATGATCCCTGCATCTTCATATTTAATTGCATGATGATAATAAATTTTACTAGCATCCTTTATGGGTTGATTACAGACTTTACCCATTGTGACATTATCATTTTTTATTTGAATTCCCACTTCATCTCTATCAATGTGATGACAATGTGTATATGGATGTACCTCCATCACTTGATCTTGTGAAGAACTATGAATTCTATATTCAGGTGTAATATGCCCTTCATTTTCATGCATTTAATTTTTAAGCATAATATTATCAGTTGCATCACCTTGAAAATTCACATTGAATGTATTCTCATATTTAGGTATTTCAGAAAAATCAACCAACTCAATTATTTTGTTTAAGCTAGTAGGCTTCCAATTTTATGACCAAGAATTTAAACTTGATTCATAAGTCGTCATATGTCAACCAAAGTAGACTCATGTGGTTTGAAGCCATCAAGGATGTTTTTATAAGCGTATATAATTATTTCCAACAAGGTACAAACTAATTCACCTTCATAACTCCTTATGTCAAACAACATATCAACATGTATTGAGGGATCAACACTTCTGGATTTCTACTCACAATTTGGCTGGAACTCATTGTGATATCCAAAATATTGTGGTGAGAAATCTGGAACATTAAGGATATGTGCACCGTATTTGGTAGTATCATGTAATAAACCTAGGAACCATATTTAAAGTTCCTCCCATGATGAAATGATTTGTATAGGCTCAACATCGAAGCACTTACTGGAAATACCCCATAAAGACCTTGCAAATAGTTTCATAACCACATCTTCTTCATAACTATGAAAATTCTTCAAGAAATCATAGAATGCGTGAACATGTTGAAATAATAATTCATATTCATCTCTATGAAACTTTGGTACATTATGTTTAAGTTCAAGGGGAAAGTCATGTGGATAACCTAGGATGTCATTAAAGTTCAGTGGCTTATATGCTTCAAGAACAAATGTTTGTCTCTAAGGGCATGGTTGTAATTGTTGTCATGGATGTTGCATGTTTGAACACAACTTCATAGGGATATGTATATTGGTACATAGAAGATGCCTAATAGTTTTTGAAACAACTTCTCATTTTCATCAGGTTCCTTTAATAGAGTCACCACATCTTTCATAGAGGAATGATTTATTTTTCTTCTTTCTGGGTCTTCTCCAACAATAGATTATTCTCTACAATTATTTACCCCGGTTGAAAATATTCTTTAGACATGTATCTTAACATCCCAATTCTATTCCCAAAGGATTTCTTACTTGTCTCCCCAGCCGAGCCTCCAATCTGTTGGTTTAAGAAATTGCAGGTTTCCAAACTCTAAGAGGATGCGAAGCTCTATAATCAAATTTGGAAAACAAATGGAACAACCAATTTGGTTTTAATTGATTGCAATTTTGGATCTACTAGACCAAGGAGGATATACCTTATTGTTGGAAAGTGACATTGCAAGCAATTGTTATTTTGTCATTGATGTCAAACCTTTACTGGTGAGACTATTGCTATCTATTTGAGTACCATATCTATTATTGATGAAGAAGATTTAACAAGAAGACCAAGTGAATGGTTGAGTTAAGGTAATTCAAAGGGTATCTGATTAGTTGGCACTCTAGAAAAGTAATTAGTTGTTTATCTTTCAAAGATAGTTTTTCTGGTTGTTCTGTGTCGAGCAAGTTTGGCTTGTGCTGAGAAAAGTTGCTTCTGATGAGCAAAGTTTCTTGTGCCGAGTAAAGTTGCTTGTGATGAGAAAAAAGTTTCTCAATGCCGAGCACCATTGAAATTGCTGAGTGAAAAAAGTAATGAAGGCCAACTTACAGAAGTTTGATTATTGATGAGATTTGAGATCTCTGTCTGACTTAGTTGATTTTATTGGGATATGTAATGTTACTTAAAGATTGATCCACATCATTTAATGAATGGGTAACCGTAATTAATACATGGTTTCAAGATTTAATTAGAGACTACTTTGGAGAAGTAAATGTTATGCAAAGAAGGAATGATCTGTTGGATCTGACCTAACCTAAGATCTACGATCTTGTTTAAAGTGGCAAAAGATTTATCTGACCTAGACAGAGAGGTATATGATAACCTTAGGGGTTATTCATTGTGTATGCAAGTGTGGATGAATGTATGTGTATGCAAAAGGTTTGCATAGTTGATTTACTGTTTAAGCATGATCTAGCACAGAAGGCAAAAGGCAGAGGCACAAAGTTGCATGTGTGATTGCTTGACGGATTTCCAAGTAGATCAGACGATTGAAATGACAATACAGGCTATCCAGTAAGTTAAAATTAGAGTTATAATTGGATCTAAATTGCAAATTAAGTTGTATGTACCAGATCACAAACTGCTGATTACTTTCTTACCATTGTATCAGTTAAATCCTTTAACAAGGTTGACTTAACAGTCATTTGTATAAATCCTCTAACAAGGTGACATTCAGATTGGA
>MU225256.1:12669420-12690869 GCA_018584345.1 Thuja plicata | reverse complement strand
GGTTGGCTCCTCACAGGGCATCACTTCAGAAGAGTGGAAACTTGGTAGCATGTTACTGGTGGTTTTTCCCATATTGGGTTTCCACGTTAAATACTTGTGTCAACTTGTGTGAATGCTTATGGTTTTCTTTACTGTTATGTTACTACAAGCTAATTTCAATTGACAGTAAACTGCATGATTAAAGTTGTTGATTTATGCTACTGTTGCCGAGTAGATCTGAAGTACATAAAGTTTTATTTACTACATCTAGACCTGAGGATAAATGATTCACCCCTCCCCTCTCAGTTATTCAAAATTCATTATAACACTTATCACCAATATTTTGTCTTAATGAATGATGATATTGAGCAGATGTATACATTTATTAGTTTTCCTTATCTTCTTCAATTCAAACTAGCAAATAATTCTGAACTAAACTAATCTTTCATCTTGTACCCTTACTCCTACTCCTACTCCTACTCCTACTCCTACTGTATGAAATTAAAAGTGTATATGAATGAAGTTTTTTATATATAGGTGTATTCTGGGTTTGAATGATCAATGCCTTTTATCTATTGAGAAATGGAGTCAAAATTATAAAGGATAGATGTCTTTCTATTGGCTTAACTTGTGTTGTTAGGAACTTGGTGATGTTTATGAATTACATAAATGTATTGGGAAGTTTCATTACCATGTTCTACTTTAATAATCCAAAAGAGATCCTTATTATCATTGTAACTATCTAAATGACTTTAATTTTTCCTTATAGTAACCAATCAAATGAATCACACAGGAATAGAAAATGTGTTTTGATAAACCAAATTATATGCTTGATATATTGGTTTAAATGAAAAAAAGAACTCAAGTTGGAGACAACCAGATAACGTATAATCAATGACTGCAACACAAAAATTGAACACCAAAGATTGAACACTAGTTAAAATAAATTCTCCATTACTCAATTTCAGAAAAGATTGCACAATGCACATATCCTAGTTTCTATTTGTGTATTCTAATTCCTAAAATATAAATCTATCCCTCTCCTCTATCCAATATGTGGTCCCCTTTTATTAACACAATGGATCCCCACATATAGGTTACAACTTTTGGTTATCAAATAGCATGAATGTTAAATTAGTTAGTTAGCCCCAACTAACTAATCAACCCCCTTTTAGAAACTAGAAGACAAAACAAATAGAAATTTTTCAATAATGCTTTTAGTCTATTCATATAAGGCTCTCTTGTGCAACCATTAATGTCCACACTGGTCATTAATGTTTTTAATTTTGAAATTTCATGTTGATGTGATGCTTGTTCATCGATGGAACAAGTTAAACTTCTCCAAATATGTTCTCTTCAGTTTGGCGCCATCTTTGTTTATAGACGTGTTTTGATTATTGAGACCTCTAAAATGTCCCTTCGATCTTAGATGCCCCTTGGATTTCCCTTACTTGCAAATGGGTCGGTAGGATTTATCAATGGTCTAAATGAAATATCTGTCCCTTCAAATAACTTTTCTTCCTACCCTGATTTTGAAACTTTCAGAGAGACAACTATGAAGTTGGTCCGATATTGTTGTGACTTATGCCTTCGAGAACATAAAGAGATGGAATTCTAAGACAACTTGTCTCTCTAATGTGTCTGAAATCAAGCTTCATCACATTCTGAGTATTCAATTGAATCATTAGTAGCTTCATGTTTGACCTCTTTCCCATTTATAGTGTATCCTTCCCAACAAAATCACTTTTTGTGAGAAGTGATGAATCTTTTCTTGGAATTTGCATGCATAATGATCTTTGATGAAAGATACTTGAAGTTCTCCTGATGAAAACCTAGTTTTCATCATTATTGGCATGAATTGAATGGTCATTGGAAGTAAATGAAGTCCCTTTTAAATTGGCAGTCTCTCCAATACATATTGCACTTATTTCACCTTTTTTTTTTTAGGTGACTCAATGAAATTCCTTCCGATGATACTTATGTTATTTCCTTCATCAGCTTGACATAGATAGTTAGAAAGAGTTGAGGAAGCTACTCTGATAGTGGAAGTATTACCAATGAGAGAAAGCCTTCCTATTATCAATTTATTTATAAGGGAGACCAAACATTTTCACCTCAATGTGATCTCATTTACTCCTAATGATTGACAACCCATACTAATAGTGTTGTCGATGTGCTTATCAGTGTGACTCATGTGATTTGTGTGACTTTTAATTGTCCTCTTTTTTGGAACCTCAAAATTTTGACATAATTTTGATCATATATGATAACTATGAGACCTTTCTTAGCGAACCTTCTCAGTCATCACCAAGCTTTTGTTGAAGCTACCAAAGTTTTCTTATAAATATTTCATCATAACAGTAACCCAAATAGAATGCCTATCTTTGCCCAAAAGATTTGTAAGTATTAGAGCATGAATGTTGTGAAGCATATTTATTCTAATGATTCCATACTCCAAATATCAGGTTGTAAGTTATGTGAAAATATTTATAAAGATACAAAGGGAAATGTTTAACAAAAATTATTTAGTGCATATTTAACCCTTAGTTTCGAAGGGTTCCTTGGAGGAGCATTACAGTTTTTTCTTGTTATTTCTGAAGGGAAATTCAAAGACTTTTAAAATATTTGGAACATCACCTTAGCTTTTGTGTTTTTATCTTTCTTCACCTTTCCCAAAAGCAATTGAATAAACAGTCGACTTCTAAAATCTCAGAGGTTGTTTTGTAGGGTGCAATTTTTTCCACTCCTGTGAAGCTTCCTGACTGTTCCTATTTAGGTGTGAGCCTCTTAGAGACCAACAAATGGGATTAATATGCTCCATTTTGCATATTGGAGCTTGGTTAATAGTTTGAATCAAGGAAATACGTAAAGGGGTCACTCCAATTTTTTGTCTAATGGTGTTACAGTGAGTAGGGTTAGAAGGGAAGAGTACCGCCCCTTCATAATGAAGATGATATGTCAGTATTGTAAGTAAATATAGTAGCAATGTTGGATGTGATAGAAATTGAAGATTTTAAACCCCTTTCATGTAATACTTAACATTTGAATATATAAATAATATAATGTGGGTACAACCCCACAACTATATATTGCGTATAAAAAAAATACTTCATATTAATTTTATCCATGGTTCATAAAATAAAATAATAATATATTCAAGTGAAATCCAATTCATTATAAAAATCATTCAAAAAATGTATCATTATTAATGGTAAATAGATTATAAAACTAGATTTTATTTAAAAGAAAAGTCGCCTAAGTTGTGATTTGAGTTACGTTTTCTCGGTAAGATGGTCCCCACTATGTCTCATCTCTTAATTAGTGTTTGATTAATTAGTAAGTGTTTTTATTTACAAATTAGGATTTTTTAAAGATGCAAGCATCAAATATCATCCAATGGATGAGAGTCATCCTCATTCTTAGATCTTGGTCAATTATATGAGTTTTCCTAATCTCAGACAAGACAATTTTTTATTTCCATTATTGATTTAATTTTTAAGGTTCAAAGCAAGATGGGGGAAATTCAAGAGGATTTTAGAAAGTTTATATAATATATTTTATAATAAGAATATGTATACAATATTTATATATTTTTAGTTCATTTTCCTTTGGAGTTTTATTCATGGAGGAAGCTATACCTTATTCATTGTTATTACATTCCAACAAAATAATGGATGTTGCAAGCCTATGAGAACGATTACCTACATTAAGAGATTGTGTTCAATGTATATTGATAGGGTTTGACTCTATCCATCAAATTATTTATATGGCAAAGGGGCCACACCCATGGATACATCTAAAGCTTGCATCTTTCTCTACTTGGAATCATTTTTTTGAAAAAGTTATTATGTTTTTCAAAATATTCTATAATCACGCCTATTTCTTACTTTAAACCCATGTTACATATCTTTCTTACATGACCCTATTTTAAAACACATAAAAAAAACACTAGCATTTAGCACATTATTATTTTATTGCATTACTTTCTTCTCTTGTTGATTGAGCATTTTATCAACTTTGAGTGGTCGCCGCCACCATCGACTATGGTTTTTCTAGAAGCTTCTTCATAAATTCAAACCCCACATGCACACTATGATCCTCTTCATGTACTCTATACATAGCACGAGTTGGACAGTCTAGTGATAAAAGTATCAAACAAATCTGGATATTGCTTCGAGTTTTATGTGTTGACAACTGGAATTGGAAGAGATTCAATCACTTTAAACCCTTGTAGATCTAGCACCTCTTTTCCTCAATCAGATCTCTTGTATTTGCACTATTTCTAATTACTTCGTAGGTTCTAAGAATGTTGTGATGCTTAAGAACCTTAATACATAACTAAGCATCTTGAGGAATTCTAAGATCACAAAGATATTTACTTCTAAACATTTTTGAATTATATTAATGATGTTTAAACAATCTTCTTTATTAATAATTTCCTTACGTAAATAGTTTTTATGTTACAACTAGAATTTTAAGCATCTTAATTATTTAAAAAATTAATAACTTATTACAAAAAAAAAATAAAGATACATCGTAATCATGGAACAAAACTAATAGTCATGATCATATCTACTTCCAACTGAATATATAAGTTATTAGTCACTTATTCTTGTTTTTTATATTTTTATATTTTCATTTAAAACTTTTACCTTACCTAAGCTTCCACCACTTAAAAAAATATAATGCGATAATATTCTCTGTATAAGAAGAATATATAGATAAATGCTAAGAGTTGGTGTAAAACCCACTAAATCATTATATAATTGGGAAAGAATCCCCTTAGAATATGTTGATTGTGTAGGAGAGTGCACACGTACATATTATATTATTCATTATTTGATCAGAATTAAATAGTACTATGTCTCCATCCACATCATGTCACGGACTATGAATTTGTAATTATGGCGGTTGACATGACTTCCCATCATCTTTTCAATAAAATCATGGATGGATTTGAGTACCTGATGGGTAGTCATAATAACATCCACTATCCTCATAAATTATGTTTATATGAAGAGTTAATTAGTTTTGGATTCTTTTAAGAATTTGTGTTATTAGTTCTAGCATGGCATATAATTATAGGCAACGTAGTGTAGTTAAATAGTCATTATTTTGAACATCAAAAGTTTGTAATTTTATTTTATATATTCTTTAAAAAAATTCTTAAAAGAATCCAAAACTAATTAACTCGTGTTTGTTCTTCTTGCTTGCTGTTTCTTATTCTCTTCTTTCTTTTTTCGCACTTGGTTGCTTTCTCGGCCACTATTTGGTGGTCTGTTGGTTCGCGGTTCCTTTTCTTGTACATTTTCAGTTCCTTAAACCCTTGTTGGTCTCTTGTTGGACATTAATAAATTTATCTTATCTTATCTTATCTTATTTTATAAATCATTATTTTTCAGATTTATCTTTTTGAAAAGCATAGATATACAATTTTTAACTTAATAATTGTTCAAAAAAAAATTTTAAAGTTTTTTTTAATCAATTTTATGGGCTTAGAAATTTTGAGTGATATAGGTAAAGGTTTCCAGCGAATGCACACAACTCACATTCCTTAAATTGCAAAAAGCCTATCTTTTTGTTTAAACTATACAAACTTTCTTTATTTGCTTGAAAATATCTTCAAGTAATCGCAAATGTTCTTTATAATGTATTGTTTAAGTTTTTTCTTCAAGTTGAGTAGACAAATAATTTGATTTTTTTTTTCTAGTCATAATGAATAGTTGCACAAACATGTAGTTTGTTAGCTCCCAATGATTAATGAAAATGGGTAAGAGTAAAACCCATTAAAAAATAAAATTTGGGTTTTTGATCAATTCCATGCCATGTGATAATGGACACACATATCATATGATTGAACTATGAATCATAATGTATAATATTGATGCAAGTATCAAGCTCATGGAAATGTTAATTGATGATAAGGCAAGTGTGTAGAAACATGTGAATAGGACAAGGATAAGGTCAAATAAATGAAAATAAGTGAAGGTGAGAAAACATGAGGATGAATGAGGATGAGGAGAGGAGTAAAGCTTAGCATAAGTGTGTGCCACATATTGGTATGTAGGAGAAATGATCCAATAGTTGAGATACACTTTGTAGATTAAAGACCATTATTTTAAATAGCATAACATCACTTCAAGGTGATTATTGTTAACTATTATTACTAATAATTAAATGCAATGTGATCATTAGATTGAAAATCAACAAATCATGTGATGAGACATGTTGCAACAAAAAATCATTACTTGTTTTCAAAACTTGAAAACTTTCCCGCTCTGCAACTTTTGAATGCTAGCTCCTGCAAAAGTGGCGCTGGGAGGTTATGGACCCCTGACCCACATCTGTCCGGACTTGTTCTTGGTGTTGTCGCATAGAGATGAAAATGGTTATGTTGAGGGCAGGGAGAGGACGATTGACCCGCTTGGTGACAAGGCCCCCCTGACACGTCTCCTCTCGAGGTGAGGGATGTGGTAGCAGGGAAGTTGATTGCGAGCCTCGAGAAAAAGGCGGATGGGGAATGCTCCCGGGATGGTTGGAAGACAGTAGTAACAAGATAAGATACTGGTCCTCTTAGTGAGGTTAACCCGGATTGTGTTGATGGGGAGTTTGGACCAGAGATCTTCGTGTCAGATGTGGTGGTGGACAATATTTCTACTTCTTTGCATATATGTCTTGTAGGAAGGTTCGTGGCATTCAGACCCACCATAGATATGGTAAGAAGATGGTGAAACTCTAGATGGGAAGTTAAAGGAAGTTTGTGTGTCTCAGCTATGTCGGGTGGGCTATTCCTATTTAAGTTTAATGCGACGGAGGACTTCTCCCACCTTGAATCTGACAACTAGAGTTATGGAAAATGTAGCTTGTTGTTAGCAAAATGGAAGGTGAGATTTGACCCAGAGGTGGAACTCCAGAAGGCTACACCAATCTGGGTTCGTCTTCCTAGTCTACCTCTTGAGGTTTGGGATGAAAATGTGTTTAGATGGATTGTGGTGCAGGAGCACCTAAGGCTTGGAGGAACTCCAAGGGGGTCACATGGATGACCTTAAGCATTTGAAGATTGAATGTGACCTACAAGGTCCTTAAATATTGTAATTTGGCCATTAGAGCCACTAGAATTTAATGAAAATGCAAATTGTACAAAAACACATAATGTTGTCAATATAGGCAAAATAAGCCTAGAAGGCTAAATGTAAAGGCTTAAGGGGTTTGGTACTCAACTAGGTTGATAAAGTCATTAAAAGACCTTTTGAATGTGATTGATCACAAGGGAAATAACAAAGGATGTAAATGTTGCCAAAGTTGACAACTTTGTTGTCAAATTGGCAACATAAACTAAACAATAAGTTTAGAAGTAGTTTCAATCGGTTGGTGGTTAGTTTCCAAGGTAGTTGATAGTTCTTTAAGGCCTATTTACTTTTTATTTTACAAGGAAGAGGGGGCATGGTCGAAAGAAAAGGAGTTTGTAAGATTTGAATCAATAAAATGATGTTTTCACTGCTTTTTCTCTAATTTTCTTCCATAACAGTCACTATGTATGCATTATCTTACATCGAAAAGCATTTTTCTTGAGAGTTTGTTGTTTGAGGATGTTAGGGAAGTGAATTCAATTCCATTTGGTGTTGGAATCATATCATTTGGAGTTGTACAAAGGGAGATATCTGCATTTTGGTGAAAATTGTTCAAACCCTCAAATAGAGTAACTTGAGAGGACAAAATGTGATTCCTTAGTGATCTTCATGTCCAATAAGCCTCTCATCTTGGATAGGGATAAGGAGGATATGTATTCTAAACTATCCTGGATGTTTCAGGTGTCCATGCAGTATAAAGTATGTGTTTGAGGGTAGAGAAGTGACTGGATAGTCACAAGGAGAAGGAATGATTGTCTCACAAAAATGCAGTCCAGTGCGAGGGCAATATCTTTTCAACCAACCATTGGATCTTGCTAAGATTGGAGTATGTCGGTGAGAACATAATTGCGCCCATCCTCACCAGAGAAATCAAGATGTTTGGATCAACTTCAAAAGCTAAACCTCTTTGTGTTCGGGTCTATCCAGAGACAACAAGGAGGTATATTTTTGATTATTAAGCACTTGGTAAGGGATAGTGTCTTGATCAAGTTGAATGGTTGAATCCAGTGGATGGATTGAGGGACATTGGTGTGTTTACAAAGGTTTGGAGCCTATGGTGGCATAAGGATTGGATGTGCACTCTAATAGGGTATGGTGTGGATTGGATCCATGGAGATGATCCTAATGAAGAAACTTGAAGGAGTTCCTCTTGAACTTGTTGATTGAAGTCCACCTAAGGCCTCTACATCAGATTGGTAAATCCTTTGTGCAGTATGTCACTAGGGATTTTGTAACACTACAAAAATCAAGGTTTGTGTTTGCTGGATTCTATGTAAATGTAACAATGAATAAACCTCTCCCAAATTTTGTGGCGCTAAACTCCAAATGGCGAAAATGGACCCAAGCTATTGTCTATGAGAATGCTACACTTTAATGTCAATTATGCTACAAACATGGGCACATTATGTTTGAGTGCAAAGTTCCTCTTCAGAATGAGCACAAGGTGAATGAGGTCACATCCGCTTTGGTCATTCCTGAATAGGGTGGTTTGGCTTCTAGGGAGGTGGTGATATCACAAGGGAAGGAGGTGGGGATTTCCAGCACCCACTCATTGCTTCAAGAGACTACCACTGTAAACTTGGAATATCCTCATATGGAGGGACTGAGGGACCTTTTGAAGTCCCCCAAGATGAATATGTAAAGTAAGAAGGTGATGGAAGGAGAGGTGAAGACTCTTGAGGAAGGGGAAATTCTACAGAACGTTGTATTGGACGAAATTAAAAACCCAACAAAGAAGAGCCCGACTAGGGAGGAGGTAGAGGGTGGGACTGTAATTCGAATAAGGTTGGAATCATGATGGGTTATGAGACATTATGAAGTTGGGGGATTCTGAGGTCCTATTAGTTAATAGGTTAAGTTGGTTTTCCTCTCCCCCACACAAACTATCAGAGAAAATTCTGCCTAGGACCTTGTCAGCTCCCTCTTCCCCATGTGGGAGTGATGTTCTGGACTAGTCAGAACCGAAGAGAAAGACTAGAGGAGGTCAAAAAATGGATGTTGGAAATGATTCCAAACTAGGGAGACTCTGGGGAAGAACATTGAGTACTAAAGATGCAACTAGGGGGATTGCAAATGGGAGGCAATTGACCCTAGATGATTCACAAAAGAGTAAAAGATGAAGTTCCTCTCTTGGACCTTGAGGGGCATGAATAGCCCCCAAAAGCAGTATGCTCTGAAGAATTATATTATGGACTATAATATTGATGTGGTTATTGCCCAAGAAGTTCAGATGTCGTATCAAACTTTCCCTTCTTTGGTGGATAGAATCTGGCCTGGGGTGACATTTTATTATAGTGAGGAAGATGATGCTTTGGGAAGGGTGGCTACTCTCTATAATCCAGGTAAGTTGCGTGGTGAAGTTGTGGCTTTTCACAGAACTATTTGGTGGTTTTGTTCGAATGGAATCAAGTGTCATGGTATATGTTCAATATTTATGCCCCTAATATTAGGAATGGTCTTAGTGGAACTTGGGATGAAATTTTTGGCCTTATCAACTCAAACTCCAAATATCCAGTCATGTGTGCTGGTTATTGCAATATCCCCCTGTACCCCTCTGAGAATATGTAAGGTACCCAAGATTATACTGGTAGTATGTAAGATCTGGCAGACTTTATGAGGACCAATGACTTGATTGATAGTGAGCTCTAAGGAATGGCTTTCACTTGGTCTAACAATAGAAAGGGTCAACATTTAAATCAGGTTAGATTAGATAGGTGGATGGTTTCGGCAGGATAGAATATTCTCCTTTCTATTTCACTTTCTCTTCTTTCCCATATGATGTCTGATCACTTCCCCCTAATCCTTACATGGGACGTGAGGAAATGGAATGGTCCCCACCCATTTTGGTATGAAATTATGTGGCATTCCCACCCAGATTTTAAAAATTGTATCCAGAGGTGGTGGAATACTCCTGTTAAAGGAACGACCATGTTCAGAATTGCCAAGAAACTGAAGATGATCAAAAGGGAGGAATAGTACTAGATTAAGATGACCTTTGGGGACATCTTTAAGTGCAAAAAAAAGATTGAGGAAAAACTCAAACAGCTCCAAAAGGGGATGGTCGGGGAAGATACCTCTTGGGAGATGCACCAAGATGAGGAAACATGGAGAGTAAAACGGAAGGAGAACCCGAAGAGAGAGGAAATATATAGGAAGCAGAGATCATGAGTCCAATGGCTCAAAGAGGGGGATAGAAATTCAGCCTTTTTCCATAAGTCTGCCTCCAAGCATAAAAGGAGGAACACTATTACCTCCATAACGATTAATGAAGATAAAGAGCTTTCTAAAGAGGAGGAGATTGGCAATTGGGCCATTGATTTCTTTTAGGAGACGTATAAATGTACGAACATAGGGGATTCTTTTGCTATAAGAAATAGACTTCTGGATGCCATATCTGTTGTTCTAGACAATGAGGATAATGATGGGCTCTTGTTCTAGGTCATTGAGGAGGAAGTGAAGAATGTCGTGTTTTCCACGGGTGCTTACAAATCCCCGGGCCCAGACTGATTTCCCCCAGCCTTTTTTCAGCATTTCTGGGAGGTGGTCAAATGTGATTTAACACATACTATGAGAGACTTTGTGAGAATGGGAAACATCTTGAAGAAATTAAACAATACCTATACTATGTTGGTTCCAAAAATTCAATACCCTAAGTGCCTAGAGGATTTCAGACTGATTAGTTTACGTAACACTACTTACAAGATTCTTTCTATTAAAGTGCTTGCCTATAGGATCAGACCCCTTTTTAAAAAAATTATCAATATGAGCCAGAAGGGATTTGTCCTAGGTAGACAGATTGTGGATACTTTCATAACCTCCCATGAAGCCATTCATTCTATAGAAAAGAGTAAAAACCTAGTAATGACATTGAAGTTAGATATCTCTAAGGCATATGACAAGGTGTATTAGGACTTCCTCTCCAAGGTGCTGAGAAGATATGAATTCCATGAAATATTCATAAGGATTATCAAGCTGGCGGTGGAAACTGTGGAATTTTTTGTGCTGGTGAATGGATCCCTGTGAGGTTTATTCAACTCAAAAAGGGGCCTAAGACAAGGTGACCTTCTTTCCCCTTACCTGTTTCTTATGGTGGCTGAGGTGCTGGCTAGGAATATACTAGACCTAACTAGTAAAGGAAAAATTACGGGGACTAAGAACGTTATACAACAATTTGTTGATGATACTTTTTTATTTGGGAAATCTTCTATTCTTGAAGCTAGAATGGAAAAAAGTGTTGAATGACTAAGCGGTTATTTCCTGACAGCAGATCAACTACTATAAGAGAAAAATTTACTTCTTCAATACTGACCCCTGAACCCAAAGGAAGGTGGTGGAGTGTCTCATATGTACTGGGACAGAGCTTCCTGATACTTAACTGGGCCTCCCACTCACGATTAATGAGGTCTTTGAACAATTTTGGAACATGAAATTAGAAAAAATGTAGAAAATGTTGGCTGGATGGAAGGGAAAGGTTCTCAGTAATGCGGGTAAACTCCAACTATTATCGACCTCTCTTTAAGGTGTTCCAGTCTATTTTTTTAACCTTATTCAAAATAACTGATAGAATGGCTGAGAAGCTGGAAAAAATTCAAAGGAATTTTTTGTGGATGAGAGTGGAGGAAAATACTAGATTGAGCCTAGTCAACTGGGAGAGAGTCTGTAAGCTGAATCACAAAGGTGGTATAGGGATTTAGAGGATGAAATATCTGAGTAGAGCCCTTATTTCTAAAATAGGTTGGAAATTAGTTAGGAACTCCGTGGATTGGTGCAGAATTATGAAAGCTAAGTATTTTAGCTCTTCCCACTTCCCCTAAACTATTCATGGCCAGGGTATGCCTGCGGGATCAAAGATCTGGAACTTCATTTCTAAGTGTAGGGGTATGCTGAGGGGGGGATAAGATGGATCTTGGGAAAAGGTAATTGGATTCATTTCTGGGATGACTGGTGGATTGGCGATAAACCACTTGGTATGAATAAGTATTGTCATATCAAGGAACGCCTTAAAAAGAATTGGGTATAAGGTGGAGGACTATATAACCCATGACAGGAAATGGAAAGGGCTAGCGGAGGCTTTTAATGATCAACCAAAGGTGAACCGATTGGTGAGTGAATTGTAGGTGTTGCTGGAGGAGGTCAGGATTCCCTTCACCCAAGTTAAGGTTAGAATTATTTGGTATCACAATGCATTTGGGGGAATACTTGGTCAAGTCAGCATACATGATTATTTCTAACAGTGTTGTTGACAAGAAAATGTGGATGAAGGTTTGGAACTCTCAGCTCTTTCCCAAAATTAATTTCTTCTGGTGGACTTTGATCCATGGGAAGATTTTGACTCTTGATAATATTCAAAAGAAAGGTATCCCGATGGTCAACCGATGTGTCATGTGCAAGAAAAGCGATGAAAACATAAGTCATCTTCGTATTCATTATCCCTTTGCTGCTGAAGTTTGGCCTAGAATTATGGAGAAGTTTGGGCTGAATTGAAGATTTACAACAATTTATTCTTAATTGGTGGCACCATTCTAGACACCCCCTCGTCGGCCTTCTTTGGAATTTGATACCCCCCATATTTGTTCGAATATTTGGAGAGAGAGAAATAACAGAGTGTTTCAGGGCGTGGAGTGTGCTATTGATGGGGTGGTGAAGATAACAGTCAAACAACTGTTAGAAAATTTGGAAGTCTGCAAATGGAAGTTACCATCCTCCCCCCCTCTTAGTGAAGATTGTAAGTTGGCTATGTCATGGAATTTTACTAATGCTTTCTTTGCTTTGATAATTCTAAGGTTTTGGCTAGGAAAAACACCCACTGGACCCCCGGTCGATCCGTTCCTAAAGCTCATATTTGATGGGTGTCCTGCAATGGCTCCGCGGCTGGTGGAGGAATAATTAGAAACCATCTTGGTCAGATGTATTTGGCCTATGTTGTAAATTTAGGCAAGGCCTTGAATAATGTTGCTAATATTTTGACTCTTCTCTAGGGAGTGAAACTGGTAGTCTCAGTGGGTATTAAGAGGCTAATCATTGAGGGAGACTCAAAAATTGTGATCAAAATGGTAAAAGGAAAGTATAAGTCCAGCTGGATGATCCTAAATATTTTAGAGGATATATGGGCCCTCCTCCCGAGGCTTGACAAATTTGAATTACAACACATTTATAAAGAGGGTAATACGGTGGCAGACGCTATGGTGGCCAAAGGGATTATCATAAAGGGGAACAAGTGCTAGAGAAACTTGGGCTCACTTACGACGCAGATTCAAGCCTTCATTGGGAGGGGAAGTAATAATTATCCTTTCACATGAGGTACAATCTTGGTGATGCTTATTGGCTGGGTAGGGCAGCTATTAGTATGTCGGAAGTCTACCATAATTCAAATTTTAAAATAAGGGATGTTAAAGGTATGAAGAGTATTAATTATATGATAATAAGGATCATTATTACTAGATATGGTAGTTGTACGACTAAGTTCAAGCAAAGAGATTGCATGGGGATCAGTAGAGATTCTGTGGCAAGTGAAAAGATTGCTAACTTTAATGATAATAACAATTCTGAGGGTCACAATCATTCCAAAAAGTGGGTTTCTAATATTATTGAAGTGGGTTATCATGTGAACAGTACCTCCATTTGCTCAAGCTGATGTCTTTTCATTCATGAGAAGGGTGGTATGCATTTTTTTTCTTCTAATTTTAACTGTTTGGAAGAATACAAAATATGAAAACATAAGTTTACGCTGGTTGGAGAGGTGACTGGAGCTATTTAGAGTTTATAGTAGCGTTACCAAAGTGGGAAATCTGTGAGTAACCAGGAGAAAGGGAAGGACTCATATTTGAGCACTGAAATGGTGGGGCAACATGGTTAGGGTGGAGCCTCCAAAAATTGAAGATGGGTTTCTTAAGGACCCTTGTACTATTATGTATCTCAAAGAAGGTGGGATGTATCTGTTCATGGAAGCCATGGAAGGATACGATGAAAACATTTCTATACAGTTGGTGGACACTTGGGATGAGCGCAAGGTCACCATCAACCCGATATCACTTTTGAAATAAACAAAGAGGTTATATCTTGAGCCACAGGGATTTCTATGGAAGGTAGACAATGGAAAAAAGTGACGAAGTGCAAGGATGAGACTAGCTCGAACTATTTATTCAAGAAAACAAAGAGTTTGTCTGCTTTCATGGAGGTTTTAAATGCGAGGAGTTGTCAGGGCCCTGGAATGAGGTATGCTTAGTCATTATGAAATACCCGACTCTAGAAGGAAGATTTGGGACTTGCTATTATTATCATTTCCCTTTGTTAAATAATTTTCAGTATCATAAGGAAATCTCTATTCTGTTATTCCTGCTTCATTACCTAAAGTCTTCTGTGTTTAATGTGAGTGTGAAGAGGGATGCTGAAAATAATTACTGTATTTTGCACCAAGGACTAATTCTTTGCCTCTATAATTTCCATCGTACTTTATGCCCCCTCATATTTGTTTCTTTGCAGGGTATCATTGCTGACTTGGCTAATTCCCCCACTCAGAAAGTTGTGAATCCTTCCCCCCAACCTCCTCCTCAAATACCTCCACGTCTTCTGGGTATAAACTCAAGAAAAACCCTTCAAGGCCCCACTAAGAACAAAAAGGAAGATCAAATTAACATTGAGGATTCAGATGAGGAGGACAATGAAAGTTGTAGGAGGTCCCACAGAATTGCCTCAAACTCTCAAATGAAACAAAAAGCGGTGATGAAGAGATATCTCAATGAGGAGGAGGAAGATTTGGAGTCCAAGGATGGTGAAGAGATGAAAAAAGTGAATATTGAAGGGAAGAGTAGGAAGGGTCAGCTGAGAAATAACAGGGAGGAGGATAGTTTTGATAATGGTAAGGGAAAAATCACCTTGACCACGATGGGAGGAGAGAAAATTAGACTCGGCCCATGTGTCTGTCAGCTTTAAGTTGAATTATGTGGATCTTTCAGTGAAGAAAGCCGCGCAGGTGAATATGGAGGGATCTTTACTCACAACGTCTTCTCCTCTTTCTGAATGAGGGAATGAGGTTAAAATATCTGATGCTAAAGGGATTCTAGAGGGAAAGAGGGAGGAAAAGGCTGAGGCTTCAGAGATGAAGAAGGATATTTATGCTGTGGATCTGTAAAAGGTGAAGGTGGAGGTTCAGTCTCTGAAGAGCACAATCAATGATCTTAATTCAAGCTTTACCACTCTGGCAGATTTCACGGTGAAGGTTGTGCACTTGGAGGCTACCAATCTAGATACATGCTGCATCAAGAGAACCTGAAGGACTCTATGAAGGAGAAGGATGAAGGGAAGCTCTTCCAATTCCTGGTTGATGACTAGATTAAGCAGTTGTCGAAACCGGGGAACAACCCCAATTGATATTGTTTTATTTCTTTTTATGCTGCTAAACTTTGGTTCGCTGATGAAGGCCCCTAAGGGTCTGGTTAACACTTGTTGGCTATGTGAAATTTACAGTATAGACTCTAATACTAGTAGTAGTTATTTCATTAGTAGAGGTTTTAATAGGCTGGGTAAAATTGACTATAGTAGTTGGATTATGATTTTCAGATTTTGTTGAGTGACTAGCGATTATGTTGTTAATAGCTACTTTGATAGAGGTTTTCATAAGTTTAATATGGTTTGGGTTAGGAGAGTGGGTTTTTTTTTTATGTTAAAAAGGGTATTAGTGGATTTTGTGCTATTTCTGGTTATGTACTAGTAGTGATTGCACATCTTGTTCTTGCTTTCCTTCCTGTATTGGGTCAACCCCCTAGTCTTGGCTGCTTTTAGTATCAAAAACAAAAAATCATTACTTAATGCATAGCTAAAGATCTAAACTTTTTTGGGGGTCTTTCACTCACTTCAACAAAATGTGTTGATGTGACAACATATTTCATCACGTGAACATTAAAATTTAATTTGAAATGATAAGCTTGTCCAATAAATTACTATAAAAATTTGCAGCAACAAAACATAACTTAATACACAACTATAAGTCTACCCTTTTTCAAAACTTTAATGGTACCTCAACAAAAGCATACTGATGTGGCAACATATTTGATACTATGAACTTTAAACTTTAATTTGATATAATAAAATTATTGAATAAATGAACCTAAAAGTTTGAACTCTTTAAAATTTATATATTTAAATTGTATATCAATTCCATGCCATGCAAGAGTGGACTAGTATGCCATAGGATTGACCTAGGACTTTGAATGTAGAATTCCAAAGCGAGGAAATGCGAGCTTACGATAAGTCAAGTTTTTAAAACCATTGCAAAAATGGCAAGGATAAGGTTGGATGTATGCAAATAATCAAAAATGAGATTTCATAATGATGAATAAAGCCGCAGGAGAAGTAAAACTTAAACACATTGTGTGCGACATGTTACTATGTAGGGGAAATGATCCAATAGTTGGGTGCTTTCTAATAGTTGAGATGCCATTTATAGATTTAGGGCATGTCCCCATGCGACTGCTTAGCTTATTTTGGCTAGCAGGTGCTGCTCATAAATTTTAGGAGCAATTTGTGGAGCGGGTGGCCCCATGATTATCAAATTTTGTTGCTTATTTTTTTAGCAGCCATTATAAATAGCATGTTTAAATAGAATATTAATAATAAATTTTGTAGATAATATTTAGAGAAAAAATAGGAAGCAAATAAAAAAGAGGGAAATCAATTTGTGGAACTAAAAGAGGGGTAAAAACTTTATTGAATACCAAAGAGTACAGAACAACAGAGGAAACAAGGAGCACTAAAGAGATTTATCTTGGTCAACAAGTTGAACCAGCTTATGAGATAAATCAGGGGGGAGCATCCTATGATCAACAATATTCCAATCCAGCGTGTGCTTAGAAGCCCATTTAGCCAAGCAATTAGCCACACCGTTCCACTCCTGAGGGATATGCATAAAAGACACAGATTCTAGAGAATTGCATAACTGGATGATCTGTTGAATAACCTAAGCCAAATGCCAATCCACATCCACAAGGTTCCATCTATTCAATAAATTCACTACCACCTGCGAGTCTGTCTCACAGGTAATTCTTCTCTAGCCACGTTGACAACACTGTTCCACTGCAACCAAGATAGCAAGGGCTTCCATGAGGTTATTTGTATGGTAACCCTTGTAGATAGAGAACAGAAACTGAACATCACCAGAGCTATCATGCCCAACTCCCCCAATGCCAACCGGTCCAGGATTTCCTCGAGAAGAACCATCAGTGTTGATTTTAAGAACTCCAGACTAGGGAGGAGTCCAATGCCCCTCACGATTAACATGCTAAGAGTGCTACCTAGCTCTATTCCCAGCGCGTCTGTGGGCAGAGAGGAGGCGTCGCCTTGAAGAGGAAAGGAAAGGCGTGAGTAAATACCAGCGTCTCTCGGGTCCAAACCTCCACAAAAGTCACATTTTTCCAGGAGTGTTTCATGAAGAGAATGAGCAATTTTCCCCTACAGGTGCCTGATCCCCAGCTGCACATCATGAAAGATCCTCCTATTTCTCTCAAGCCAAACATGCCATAAAATAAAGGAAGGGCCAATAGTCCAAGCAACCTAAATAAAAGAGGTCTTGGAAGGGGGATGGCCCAGACGGTCCTAGAACTTAGAAAAGGAAGAAACATGCCAGCACAAGCATCCCCACACACCCCACCAAAAGTGCCAAATCTACTTGATGAAGGAGCACTGGAAAAAAGGTGGGAAACAGTCTCTTCACTATTGCGGCATAAGATACAGATGGAGGGCCCCTAGAAGCCTCTCTTGCAAATATTCTCCCAAGTAAGACAATGATTGTAAACCAGAATCCAGAGGAAAAAGTTACACTTAGGCCAATAAAAGCTATTCCACACTTTCTTCCACCAAGAAACCTCCACCTCGCCAAATAGTTGCTTAGTCAGCGTAAGGTACCCTGAAGAAACAAAATACTTGCCAGAAGAAGCACCTCCCCAAGCCAGAACATCAGGTTCCTGCAGAGAGTTGCACTCCCTAGAAGCCAAGATCTGAGAAAGCTCCAACCGATCCCCCAGAGAACCACCCGGCGGCCAATCAGAAGAATTCTTCCATCTGTAACCAACAACAAGGCCCAGGTTATGAGCCTCCTTATAATGAGCCACCTTATTCCATCTAGAAGAAAGGAAAAGATCACAGAGAGGCTGTAAGTGTGGATGAGAGGACAAGAGAGGAGGATGCCCATTCCAGGAATCACTCCAAAACAGAGCCTTAGTGCCTCTGTTACAGATCCAAAAAAGACTTCTCTTTACCAAGTGAGCACCAATCTTGAGGGTATTCCACACCATAGAGCCTCTTCCCTCAAGAGGAATCCTGGAAACATCTGAAGGTTCAATGCCAGGTAAATACTTGTGTGACAGGATACGGGCCCAAAGTTGAGACTGACTAGAGCACCAATGCCAATAGAGCTTGGCAGCAAGAGCTTGAATGCACAAGATAGCCGAATGAAGGCCGAGGCCTCCTTCCTTTTTTGGCCTACACACAGTATCCCAATTGATGAGGCTCGCTCCATTTAGAATTTTGCAAATTGCCACTCCAAAGAAATTGGCGAGAAAGAGCATCAAATTCCTGAAGAAATTACGCTGGGGTAGCCTGAACCATGCTTCTGTATATAGGAAGGGCCTGAATCACAGATTGTAGGAGAGTCACCCTGCCAGCAGTAGAGAGCCACCTATGAGTCCAATGATTCACTTTTTGTCAAAGCTTGTCGAGCAAGCTTTGCCAGAAAAGCCTGGGCTATCTTCCCACCACAATAGGGACACCCAGGTAAGTTAGAGGGAGAGTCTCAATTTGAAATCTCAAGATATTAGCAATCCTCCGTTGAATAGGCTCAAGAGTGTTGAAGAAAAAAGTAGAGGACTTGTGGTCGTTGATTTTTTGACCTTAGGCAGCCAAATAAGTATCCAAAGTGAGCCGAAAGGCTTCAGCTTCCCGAATCTGAGCTCTCCCACCAAGGGCCGTGTCATCAACAAATTGGAGGTGGGAAAGAGTGGGCAAACCATTTCCCCATCGCCAGCCCTAAATCAGATTTTGGGATACATGATAATTGATAAGTCTGCCAAGTCCCTCAGCCATAATGATAAACAAATAAGGAGAAAGAGGATCTCCCTGGCGAAGACCCCTAGAGGCCCCAAATAAATCAGACGGTTCACCATTAAGAAGGACCAAGAAGGATGGAGTAGTAACACAGCTCCAAACCCAGCTAACCCATTCCCGACTGAAGCCAAAAGCCAGAAGAACTTTTTGCAAGAAACCCCAATTGACTCTGTCATAAGCCTTAGCCATATCAAGCTTGATGAACATGGCGCGCTCTCTAGAAGTACACATAGAGTGAATGGCTTCAGAAGCAATAACCTTCCCATCCAAAATTTGTTTTCCAGCCACAAAACCCCCTTGTTCCTCAGAGATAACCATGGGAAGCCAAACTTTGAGCCTCTCTGCTAGGAGCTTAGTAATGATTTTATAGACCACATTACATAGAGAAATGGGCCAAAATAAGTCCAGCTGATTAGCCTCTTCCTTCTTCGGAATAAGGACTAGGAAAGTAGCATTCAAAGCTCGGAACATATCTTTGTTGGAAGAGGACTCCTGAACCACATCCAAAAGGTCTTGATTGATAATATCCCAAAATGCCTGGAAGAATTCAACAGGGAAGCCATCAGGCCCCGGAGTTTTGCCCTTATGCAAGCTGAAGACCACCTCTTCCAAGTCAGACATACAAATCGGCCGCATAAGAGAGTCATTCATCTCCCTGGTCACAACAGAGGGAATACAGGACAAGATCATATTCTCCTCAATCCTCGTTGGAGGCAAGTCATCTGAAAAGAGAGCAGAGTAAAACTGAATAGCTTCCCTAGACACAGCTTGAGAGGAGGTCAGATGCGTTCCATCAGAAGTAACAAGAGAAGAAATGTAACTCCTGTTACGTCGAGCCTGCACAGATTTGTGGAAAAATGCAGTGTTCTTGTCCCCTTCTTGAAGCCAGTCAACTCGAGCCTTCTGTTTCCAATAAATTTCTTCTCTAAGATCCCACTCTGCTAAATCACTAGAAATCAATCTGTGGAGCCATGTGTGATTTTTCCTATTTTTTCTCAATAAGCAACAATTGCTTATTTCAGCCCCTCCTTTTTTTCCAAGCTTATTTTTTATTTTTAAGCAGTGATTGCTCCACGATAACAGAAAAAGATTCCAATTTATCCTTTCCAACTAATTAAAAATTAGCACGGGAACACTCCCATTGCTTAAAATAAAGCATAAATTGCACTTAAGCATCCCCATGGGGACATGGGGTTAAATACCATTATTTTAAATAGTATAACACTATTAGATATGACCTTAAGGTTGTAAGTGTTAATCATTATTACTAATAATTGAATGAAATGTACTCATTAGATTCAATAACAACAAATCATGTGATGAGACATGGTTGTAGCAAAAAATCATTATTTAATGCACAACTACAAGTCCAACCTTATTTTTGGGTCATTCATTGCATCTCAACAAAAATATGTTGTTGTGACAATATTTTTGGTGATGTGAACTTTCAAATTTAATTTGAATTGGTATTCTTGCCAAATAAAATACTAAAAAATTCACAAGAAAACATAACTTAATGCACAAGTTTAATAAGTTCAACCTTCTTTACGATTTTTCATGGCACCTTAATAAAAAACATGTTGATGTAGCAACATATTTAATGCTATTGCATGGAAATATTCTAGATTCAGTTATGGGTGAATTTTTAACATCAACATTTCGAATCACACTCTATGATTCATCACCAGGAAGAGAAAAGCTCAAAGGAGATGCAAGAATAAGTTTTAGATTTGGACTATATAAAGGAATTGAGAGGAAGTGGATAGATGGAAGGAGCACGAGGATCAAGGAAACACAAAGATAAAAAATGCAAAAGAAAAACTACTAAAAAAAAATAATGAACACAAATAAAATTGTAAAATACAAAACACAACAATAATTGTCTAAGAAAGACAAAATCTAAAAACTACAAAGAAATGCAATATATTACAGTAAATTAATATAAAAATAATAGAAATTAATAATAAACCTATAATATATGGTAACTATTAAAATAATAGATAATATTAAATAATTAATAATAACTTAAATTTAAAATGTTAGAACAAATAGAAAAGGTAAGTTACAATATAAAGGTTTTTTTTTAATATTTTACAAAATATTGTAATAAAAGAACAAATAATAAAAAGATGTAAAGAAAAAATAAGAAATAGAAAATGAAAACATGAGGGAGCTAACAAGAGAGAAGATAAATAAGACAAAAAAAAATAAAATAATAAAATAATATACTATTAATAATATATT
>MU225256.1:12639753-12660190 GCA_018584345.1 Thuja plicata | reverse complement strand
TCATGATTATTTGATCTTTTAATTTGATTTGAATTTTGTCCATTTGATTTGATCCATTTGATTTGCATTGAGATGACATTTTAAGGCATTTGGCTGAGATTTATAGTTTGGAATGCTTGAGATACACATGGTAATTTTTAGGTGTTTACAACTATTAGGCCACTTTAGTAGGGCAACTCTATTTGCAAATTCCGTACAAGGTCTAGGCAAGTTAAGGAAATTGCAGGCTTCCTTCAAAGTAGTGTCGGTCCTCCATTGGGATTGGGGGATGTCAAACTTATTAACCAAATCTTTCCAGCTGATACGGTTACCACCCTGTATGATATCTTCAAAGCAGTTGATGCCTTTTAAAGCCCATCCCTTTGTAGAGAAGCCTTGTAATAAATTTAGAGGTTTGTTAACATGGGAGAGATTCCACCATATCAATCTCTCACTATATATCTCATTATTATGGTCAAAAAAATTGTTACTAGCTATCAGATGCCTCACAAAGACCCAACTTTTCCAAATTGATTTAAAAATATTAGACCCAACAACTTTGATTTCCATAGTTCCTACTAGGAGTTCATTTAGATGAAGGGCTTTCCATGTTTTAGCATGAGTAGGGGTGATTTTATTATGTTATTTCCAACGAGAATCTTCTAAGGTTCTGATCCTTGAGAGCCTTTGGTAATCCACTTGACATCCAAGGATATACCTTGCATCTTTGTATCCTTCAACCCAAAACCTCCAATCTCTCTACTCCTATCTCTTCTTGTTACCCTTCTCATCTGACCATAGGAAATCTCTGATGATCTTCTGAATATAGTTAATCTTCCTTTGATTGAATAGTCAGAATGAGGATTAGTATATTGTGTAGGAGGAGAGAACCTTCTGACAAACATAGAATCTCCCCACTAGAGAAAGGAAATGAGTGTTCCATTTTTTCAGCTTCTTTTCAATTTTTCCTTTAACCCAATCCCACACTTCTTTTATGTTGGGGTTAACTACAAAGGGGATCCCCAAATATCCCACCATGATTAGGTCCTCCCATGAAAGGGATAACTTGATACACCAAGCTTGAGGGGCATCATCCCACCCTAGAATAATTGATTTGGGTAATGAAACCTTACTCCCATATGTGGCACATAATAAATCTAGTTTGCACATAACGGTGGTCATACTGTCCTCATCCATGTTAATAATAATAGCAGTTTCATCCACAAATTGGATGTTGGAGAGTTCTTTATTATTAAGAAGGAGAGTTCCTCTAACTTTCAGAGAAAGGGTATCATCTCTCAGAAGATAGAACAAAGAATCAACAACTAAGACAAAGAGAATTGGAGAAAGAGGGAAACCTTGCCCGATTGATCTAGTGAGGTCAAACTGATTAGACTTGGGCCCATTAATTTCCACTGAAGCTGTACTGCCATTCATCAATTTTAGTACCATTTTACAGAAGGTAGAAGGGAAGCCCAAACTGTCAAGTATCATAATAATATAATTCCATTCAATTCTATCGTAGGCCTTATCATAGTATATCTGCAACATGCAAAGTTTTTGGTTTGAAGCCTTAGCCCAATATATGGCCTCCCAGCAGGTAACTAGGTTTTCCAAGATGCATCTCCCCTTCACAAAACCTATTTGGGTAGGGCTAATCACTTTTGATAGGATATTTTCTATCCCGAAAGAAAGTAGTTTTTCCAGAATCTTATAGGAGACATTAAGGAGGGTAATGGGCCTCCAATTCTTTATCAAAGTTTTGTCCCCGTCTTTTGGATTTAGTTTGATGAGACCAGAGTTGATCTCAGAGCCCAGAGACTTCTTCTCAAAGGCTTCTCCATATACCCGTTTGAGTTCTCCCCCTATCCAGTCAATGTTTTCTTTATAAAAGTCCACAAGCAGCCCATCTGGCCCCGTGGCCCTGTCATTGCTCATTTTAAGTATAGAATTGTTGATCTCATCAACTGTGATGGGTTTTATAAGAATCTTTGAATCTTCCTTCAAGACCATCTTGGGAATGATCTACTTAATCTTACTCCTAGCGACATCCATGGAATGACCTGCATCCTCTGTATTGAACAATTTAGAGTAATATGAGGCAAATTATTGAAGGATGCCCTCTTGGGTCTTCAAAGTTATACCATCCTCACATAGACAGTCTATCCTATCTCTAGCTTCCTTTTTTTGAGGACATGAAAGAATAAATTTGAGCCTCTATCCCCAAGATTAATCCAATTAATCCTAGTCCTAGTTTTTGCACCTTGAGTCTTCTTATTTTGTAATCTCCCGAGGGCATCCCTAGATTGGGCTAAAAATTCCACAACCTCCAAGTTTGAAGGGTCCCCTTGAACCAACCTCTCTGCCTCATAGAGTGAATTATGAAGTTTGTACTTCTTTCTCCTAGAGTTTTTGGCCTTCTTAATCCCAACCACTTGGAACATTATTTTCCAACAACCAGTATTTTGGATCCATTTCTCAACTGTACTAACATTCCTCACAACACAATAGTTATACCATCTAACCACCTTAAGAGTAGCTTTGCTATCATCATCAACCCACAGGGAGGTGTTAAGGGAAAAACCATCCCTCTTCTTCATCACAAGTGCAGGTCTATCAATATTAAAAATGGTGATGATAATGAGATGATGATCAAACAAGGAGTAAGGTATAACCTTGACACTCACTCTATAGGAGTCTTTTCTACAACTAAGGGATTCCTTGTTCAAATATAATCTATCTAGCCTGCAATAAATCCTTCTCTCTCCCTTTTGAAAGTTTGACCATGTATGCCAAATGCCATTAAATTCTACTTTATTTGATACAAACCCCCTTGAATTAATGGTTTATTGAGTTTTTGGTGTCGCAGGTTGAAGGCCATATTTTACCACACACACAATGTCTACTATTTAAAGGATCATGATATAAGTATGAAACCCATGGTTTAGATTTGAATGTTCTCACCCTGCCATAAATTTCAACCTTTTCAATATTATTTGCAATTTGGAAAGCATCATGTAGACTCATAGGGTTTTCCATTCTTATCTTAAAACTCATTTCTTTATCGAAAGCACCAAGATACACAAACAATGCCCATGCATCATTAGATTTCATACTATCAAACCAATTTTTAATCATTTTAGAGAGCCTAAGATTGAAAAGAGGAACAATTTCATTTGTCTGAATGTGAACATTTATGAATTCCTTAAGTAGGATAGAATCACTTACCTTTTCCCCAAATTTCTTTATAAAAAGTACTCTCAAGCATTCCCATGAATCCAAAAAACATGGAGTCAAATAAGACAACCATTCTCTTGCATCACCTTCTAAGGACTGAACAAATAATTTCATTGCAACATCTTCATGGTTTATATCATAATCCTCTATCAAGTACTCAAATTTTATTATATGTTCATCCACTGAATCTTCTTCCAGGACACTAAATTTAGGAAGATTTTTCCTGACATTATCTAGAATAGAATTTGGGAAACCCAAGATTATGTTGAAATCAAATGCTTTGTACCTTTCAATCCTGAAATATCTTTCATGGTATAATTTTGATTGATCACTTGACATGGCTATGTTGTTAGCCCCATATGAGTACATATTCAAAGTTTTCAAATAGAAAGGACTCACAATTATATAAAAATTTTAGATTCGCCACCTCTCTATCAAGAGGAAATGTTAACAATATTCTGGGTTCACTAATCCAAAAAAGTCACCAATCCTTTTCTTATTTGAAACAAATTGCAAAACCCTTTGACTCTTTTCTAATAAATTCATTAACCCTCCCCAACAGAGTCTCCAATCTGTTGGGTCTCGAAACTGTAGTTCAAAAGAAGGGAAGGAGCTCTCACATTTATAATTCCAAACATACAATTATGGCCAACAAACAAGAACATCCCATGAAGGGATGATTCCTCTGCTCTTTTGGCTCTGCCAATCATGATGGGTACACCTCCTAATTTTATTAGCTTGAATGAAAGGCAAATCTAATACTAATTAATCCAACTAAGTAATGAACACTAAACTCCACTACAAAAATAAAATAAATAAATCATCAAAATACCAACTCCTTTTCCATTGGCCTACGGAATCACCTCTTATTAAGCTATCATGTACATTCTATGAGATAGTTTAAAACCACTATGTAGACCATCAACCATTCAATTCTGTTAATGCACTCACATCAAACCCAAGACATACAACCAATTCAATTGATTTTAGTCCCATATATAGAAGCCAAATGAATAGTAGGAATAAGACCATATCTTCATTATTTCCTACTGGTGCTCAGACACATGCGAGAATTGAAAGACATGCACAAGTCTTAAAAATGGTAATCAAATCTTCAATTTAATAATCATGAAGAATTAAGCCAAACAAAAAGAATACACAATACCCAAAATTCAAAGGAGTAAGAATCTATATATATTTATGTATATATTTTGCCTCTATACAATACTATCCATCATCACTATTTATACCCTATTCAAAAAATTATGGTTTCCTCGAAGAGGAAATGACAAACTTCCAACCGTTACACATTCATTTTTCATTAATTAAATCAAAAATAGAAAAATTCCACAACCCTCTGATTCCACGTAAAGAAACACTTCCCCTTTAGAATGCCCACCAATCATCGAGACACATGTTTTTTAAGATATCTTCAAGCTGGTTCTTGTACGAGCTTCATGATATCCTAAAATCTGCAAAAAGATCTTGAAGCTCTGCTTTATCCCGTTCCCTCTCAAGCTCCACCATATCACTCTAGTATGTGGCATAGCTAATAGAAAAGTTCCAAGCGACCGCCATGAGACCATTCGAAATATCAGTTTGTTCTTGTTCCTCTTCCTCATTCAAGTCAGGCTGTAATACATGATAAGGATCCTCATTTGATGATCCTTAAATCATTGGCAACCCCATCGTGTTTTTTAAAATTACTGTGACAAATAACCAATTAATAAGCCATTATAAATTTTTTATCACCAACTTTATGTCAACATAAATGTGAAGGAATATTTCACACAGGACAATTCATCAGAAATGAAAACCTTGCAGTTACAACTCATAAGATCATGACATGTTACACACTTGCCATCTTGTTCCGTCCGTTCGATGGTGTAACACATTTAATGCCATTCTTTTCATTACAGATTCCAGGCCTCTGTAATATCCAAGTGGTGATTTTCCATCTTACCAATTTAAATTTACACCTTGATGTTTTCAAGCGTTGCACTCCATTTTTCAAGGTAATCATGTCTTCGTAGTATCACTATACCTTATATTTCCTTAGTGAAAAACCTTCAATATTGCCATATAACGCAAGATCCATCAAGGACCATGCGCCAAATCTTTTACACAAATTCATTAATATCTTTTAGATAAAAGATAATACCCCATAATGTACATGTGGAAATATTATTCTCAAATCACATAAATGACGAAACTGAGGTAGATTGCTATTCCATACTACCCTGCCATCAGGATATTCAAAGCTTTTATGCAAGGAACAAACTGTCACAATGTCGCACCTTCCAAAAAAATACCTCCCTCAAAATGGTATCGTAATATCAATATTGTTGCTATTTTGCAAGTCATGGTTTCCATGTTATGCGACACAACACTCAACAGTTCTTTTGATTTTGGTCATCGGTCTTTAAAAAGAATTCAACTTATTCAAAAATTGGTCCCATCACCATCAAAAGCTATGGTCCATTACTATCTATCCTTCAAGAGCACCATACAAAGAGAAAGATGATTGAGTCCTTCATCCATGTCATGTCATGCATCTATTATGTTCCTAAAAAGTTAAAAAAAGTAAAAAAAAATTGTTGCCTTGATGAAAATCTAGCAAACATGCATCTTGGTAACACAGAAAAAAATCAAGAGAAATAATTTTGACTAATAGTGAAAATTTGGCAAACAAGCTCTTTGGGCAAGTACCGTGATTAAAACCTAGCAAATAGGCGACATGTGTAATCTATGAACCTCTTGCATTCCTTACTTGGGGGTATATTTTTGTTGGTCCAATGGTCCAATGGGGGGGGGGGGTTGAGTCAGACAAAACAAACTTAAATACTTAAAACTTAGCTTCACTGATTCAATCGGTAGAACTGAATACAGTAATGACTGACTCACCAGATAAATTAATAAGTTAAACAACCATAGTACATCTCATAATATGCAAATCAATAATTCAAACTTAGTTAACACCAAATTTAACGAGGAAACCCAATAAGGGAAAAACCTCTGTGGGAATTGTGACCACAATAAAAATGTACCCTTTTGAAGTACGCTCGATTAAGAACTTATCCTGTTAAAGATTACAAACACATTTGCTAGATGTGACCCTGTTAAGGGATAACTTAGATATATTAAGATCTTCACCTTGTTAAGAGTGGCCTTGTTAGAGGTCTTTAAACAATCTTTTGGAATGTCAGCTACTTCTAAGATTTACAAATAGGACTATTAAATCCACTCGGTTAAGATATTTTCTCTATTAAAAATGCTAATAAGAAACATTAAAAATTTAATCTGTAAATATAGAAACTACCTTTTCTCAGGTCAGATCCTTTATGCTCACATGAATATTGGCATCACATACACCATTTGTCTCTGCTCTAGACAGTAGATTCTGCTCTTTTTGCTTCTTTGTTATGCTCGGTAACTTCTGGTCTTCAACTTCTTCTGCTTCTCAATTCAAATCGCTAGCATCTCTTCTCTCATCAGTTCTCATCCTTTATATAGACAAATTTTTTCCTCTTAATATCCTTCCTTATGTTTCCATCATTCCTTCACAAATCTCAGCTTGATAAACCGTTTAACTTTTATCTCATAACTTGAACTTTTTCTTGGAACTCTAATAATCAGGTTTAACCACTTAATCTTTGCCTTAGATCTTCTCATTGAATTTTCTTTCTCATAGATCTTCTAAAAAAATTCCTTTAATTCTTATCAACATCCAAATCATCATAGCTTCATATTAAATTTGATCTTATCATCATTCTCAATTAATATCCTGTACTCGGTACCTTTCTTAGCAACTTGGTAACTAACTTCATTCACTGTTGGGTGCCTAACTCATTCTCGATACTCAGTAACTGAAACCAACTAACACAAATCTATACCGACTGAGTCTTTCTAGCTCGGTAGAGTAACTCTTTTCAGTCATAACTTAACTCTTTGCGATCTCTGACTTAATCAATCAAATGTATCGACTTTATAACATCAAATATATAGTAGAAAACAATTATATCAACATTACTTCATCATTTTCTGATATGTATTTTTCACCCATTTAACTTCTCTTTCTTATGATATGGCAACGCAATATAAATCAGTAATCAATTGCTTGACATCAATGACAAAATAACAGTTATGATATAACCATTTCTACAGACATGTATACCTATCATCACTTGGTCTTCATCATCTCCATCAGTTGATTATCAATCTCCCTCTTTTTCATTGATGACAACACTATAGTATTACTATAACATTTGATGATGACAATTATCAATACGATCAATCTCTGTCATTACTCCCTCTGAGTTGATAGTCATGTTTCTGATCATCAAAATTTTCTCCCTCTTGGATAAATCTTCTAATACTGTAGCATACATTATAATTATCCTTCATGAGTAAATAATAACAATTCATTCTCTTCCTCTTTCATTAATATCCCCCTTATGGATAAATGTCATCAATTTATTCTCTCCCTCTTTGAAAACAATGCCAAAAATTCATACTCCTGAAAACTTGTTTCAACAGTGGATTATACCTTACATGTACAAATATTCATTGCATAGATATATCTACACACAACTTCAAGAATCACCTAAAGTGTGTCATACTAACATCAATTCAATAATAGATATTCTAATAAAGTATAGAATTGATACAGTATGCCTCATGCTTCTTAGTGAATATTGGATACGGGAAGAACCCCTAGTTTACCTCTGAGACACTCAAAAGCATATTTTGATAATGGTTTTGTAAAGATATCAACCAGTTGTTCCTTTGAATTCACAAATTCCAATACCACATTTTTCTCTCGAACTTGTTCTCTCAAGTAGTGATACTTGATAGAAATGTGCTTGGTCTTTGAATACATAACCAGGTTCTTTGATACGTTGATAGAACTTGTGTTGTCACAAAAAATAGCTAAAGGATCTGAGATAATCTCCTGCACACCTTCAAGTAGTTGTTTGATCCAAACAATGTTCACACAATTCATGGCAGCAACAACATACTCTGCCTCGACAGTAGACAGTGAAATGCAACTCTTCTTCTTGCTTAGCCATATGACCAATCTTTCACCTAGAAAGAATGCTCCTCCACTAGTACTTTTCCCGTCATCAATATTTCCAACCCAATCTGCATTAGTGTAGACTTGCAGATCAAAAGTACCTCATTTCTTGCACAACAAACCAAAATCTTTAGTTCCTTTCAGATATATACAGATTCTCTTAATTGTAGACATATGTGTTTCCTTAGGATTAGAAGAACATCTTGCAACAATCCCAACAACGTGTGATATATCAGGTCTATTGTGAACAACATACTACAATTTACCAATCACGGATCGGTAAAGAGTATTATCCACCTCTTGTGTCTCATCTTCTTTTGATAATTTACATCATGTGACCATCGGTGTTCCAACAGGCTTGGAATCTTCCATACCAAAAGTTTTGAGGATCTCTTTGATATACTTAGCTTGTGTAATATAGATCTCTTCTGCAACTTGTTATATTTGTAGACCTAGAAAGAACTTAATCTCTCCAATCATTGAAATTTCAAACTCTTTTCTCATTTCATCAACAAATGCCTTACATAAGGTGTTATTTCTTCCAAAAATAATATCATCAACAGAAATTTAAGCAATCAAAACCTTGTTGTTACTATCACACTTTGAGTAAACATTATTGTTATCACTTGTTCTTTGAAATCCTATTTTGATTAGATAAGAGTGCAATCTCTCATACCATGCTCGAGATGCTTGCTTCAAACCATAAGGATCTTTGTGTAACTTACATACCTTCTTCTTATTTTTTCTCTCAATTAATCCTTCAGGATGCTCAATGTAAACTTCTTCTTCCAATATCCTATTTAGAAATGTAGACTTGACATCCATTAGATAAACTTTGAATCCTTTGTAATCCACATAAGCTATAAGTATTCTAACTCTTTCCAATCTAGCAACAGGTGCAAAAGTATCTCGATAATCAATACCTTATTCTTGTGCATAACCTTTGCAAACCAATCTAGCTTTGTTTTTGATAACTTCTCTATTCTCATTCAGCTTGTTTCTGAAAATCCATTTAGTACCAATAACATTTGTATCCTTTGGCCCAGGTACTAAAGTCCATGTACTATTCTTTTCAATCTGATCAAACTCTTCTTTCATTGCTTTCATCCAATCTTCACTATCTAGTGCATCTTTAACTTTCTTTGGCTCAAATGTAGATATTAAACATGTATTATCTCTTACCTTGCTTCTTGTCATCACTCCAACATCTTTATTTCCAATAATCTTTCTCAGGGAGTGGTGCCTTCTTACATATTTTTCTAAAACAGGCTCGATAGGTCTTGGTGCTTCATCCTCATCACTCGGGTTGTTGAGCTCTATGTTCAGCCTCCTCCTCGGTAGGTGCTCTTGGTAAGGTGTCAGGAACATCAAGTTGTACATATACAAACTTATCATAATCTCAAGGTTCATATTTTCTTTCTTCATCATTCTTTTCTACAAACTCATCGATTCTCACATTTACACTTTCCACCATTTTATTAGCAACTTTATTCAAACACTTATAGGCTTTACTCCTTGTAGAATATCCCTTCATCCCATTTAGAATCAAACTTTCCTTCTCTATAATATTTCAAGATATAACATCTACTTCCAAAAACTTTGAAATAACTCACATTAAGTTTGTGTTCATACCAGATTTCATAAGGTGTTATGTTGGTACTTTTCTTCGTTTGTACTCGGTTCAATGTGTAAATAGTAGTAGTGACTGCTTCTCTCCAATTTTTTTGTGAAATACCTGTCTCAATCATCAATGTCCTTTCACAATCAACAATAGATCTATTTATTCTCTCAACAATACCATTATGTTGTGTTGTCCTCGGTGCTGACATTTGTCTCTTAATTCCATTTTCATTGCAAAATAGTGTAAAATCACCAAATGTAAACTCATCTCCTCTATCAGATCTTAGAAATTTCAATAGTCTTCCTGTTTCTTTCTCAACTCTAGCCTTGTACCACTTAAACATTTGAAATGCATTAGATTTTTCTTTTAAAAATATTACAGACATCATTCTAGAATAATCATCCACATATAAAATTAAATATTTGTCTCCATAGTAACTTTGAGTTCTCATGGGTCCGCATAAATCAGTATGCACTAAATCCAAAATTTCTTGTGTAACATAAGTCTTACTTGAAAAACTAGATTTATTCATCTTACCCATTTGATATTCTCTGCATATAACATTATCAGGTTTCTCTAATCTCGGTAGTCCTTTGACTCTATTCTTTTTTCTCACTTTGATGAAGTTGTCAAAATTAACATGACAAATCCTTTTGTGCCATAACCAAACATATTCAACTTTAGAAAACAAGAAAATCTTCATAGAAGTATCAAGATTAAAAAAATTACCTTTAGATTTCTCTCCAGTAGCAATCAGACTCTCCTTCTTATAAAAAACTTTCACCTTTCCATGTTGAAATTCCAGTCAACTTTTGTGCCATAACCAAACATCTTCAACTTTAGCAAATAGGCAACTCTTCACAGAAGTAGCGAGATAAACTAAATTACCTTAAGATTGTTCTCCAGTAGCAATCATACTCTCCTTCTTATAAAAAACTTTCACCTTTCCATGTTGAAATTCCAGTCTGTGAGTTGTGTTATTTAATTGTTCAACACTCAACAAATTATACTTTAAGCCTTGAACCCAATAAACATCATCACATCTTGTGTTATTCAGTAGAATTGTAGAACCTTTTCCTTTCAAAGGGTATGGATGATGCAGAGGCTAGTGATCTACAACAATATTTTCTTCCACTAGACTCCACATCTTAAATCTACACTCACTCAACTTAACCATTCATGCATATTTGCCAATATGATGTGATTGTCCCAACCCACTTACTTGGATCACTCTCAATGGATCCACTACTCCTTGACACAAAAGGACTCATCTACATGTCCCCTTACAACCATTTATTTATTCTCCAAAATTATTCTATGCATCCCCACATAATACCTAATCCCTTCACAAAACTCCCCCAACACATTCATGAAGGAAATCCATCACAAACTGCCCTATCACTGTCCTTTATATAGACCCGTACACAGGTGTCTATAAATTTTGAAAAAAACATTATTTTTGAAATCCCTTCGGTGAGGATGTGTAAAATTATTTTTTATAAAACATAATTCAAATTCTTAAAGATCCAACGGTTCAACTAAAAGATATGGCCCCCGTATTGAACTAAATTTTTCTGAGACAATCATTTCTTCTCCCTGTGACTATCTAGTCACTTCTCTACCCTCAAACACACATTACATGTTGCATGGACACCTGAAACCTCCAAGATATCCTAGGATACATATCCTCCTTATCCCTAACCAATATGAGAGGCTTAGTGGACGTGAAGATTACTAAGGAATCACATTTTGTCCTCTCGGGTTACCCTTTTTGAGGGTTTGGACAGTTTTCTCCAAAATGCAGATATCTCCCTTTGTATAACTCCAAATGATATGATCCCAACGCCAAATGGAAGTTAATTCACTTCCCTAACATCCTCAAACAACAAAATCTCAAGAAAAATATGTTTATATGGAATATAATGCATACATAGTGACTGTTATGGAAGAAAATCAGAGAAAAACAGTGAAAACATCATTTTATTGATTCAAATCTTACAAACTCCTTTCATTTTGACCATGCCCTCTTTCCTCTGGCTATTAAAAAGTAAATAGGCCTTACAAAACTGAAAAAATACCTTTGAAACTAACCACCAACCAACTGAAACTACTTCTAAACTTATTGTTTAGTTTATGTTGCCAAGTTGACAACAAAGTTGTCAATCTTTGCCAACTTTTAAATCCTTTGTTATTTTCATTGTAATCAATCACATTCAAAAGGTTTCTTGATGACCTTATCAACCTAGTTGACTACCAAACCCCTTAAGCCTTTACATTTAGCCTTGTAGGCTTAATTTTCCTATATTGGCAACATTATGTATTTTTGCACAATTTACATTTTCATTACATTCTAGTGGCTCTAATGGCCAAATTACAATATTTAAGGACCTTTTAGGTCACCTTCCATCTTCAAATTCTTAAGGTCATCCATGTGACCCCCTTGGTTTTCCTCCAAGCCTTAGGTTCTCCTGCACCAATGGAGCATCGTTATCAAATCTAAAAAATCCTCCATCATGCTTCTCCAAGGAGATAAACTTAAGTGTGTCACTAGTCATGTGATGTGAACAACCACTATCTATAATTCATGTATCATTCTTACTTACTTGTGATATTAGGGCTCTTGGTTCTTCTTTGTTTTCTCCATCAAAATTATCTTTAATAGAAACATACACAACTTGTTCACCATCATTGTCATCTGAATCATCATCACTTAGTCCTTTATTAGCAATATGACAAGATTTCTTACCTTTGTTTTTTTAGTCTCTGAATCTCCTAAATCTAATCTCTCTTTTATCCTTATCTCTGTTATCTTTCTTCTCCTCATTATCTTTCTCAGTGCAGTTAGTTACAATATGACCAATCTTGTTACAGTTAAAACATTTGAAGGCTAACTTACCTCAGTATCTTCTTTTTCCTCTTTGTAGCCTTCTAGCCAACAAAGCTTAAAAATCTCTCTCGTTCTCTTCATCTGTAGCATATAACTCTTCCAAACCACTCTGACAGCTATAAAATCTCTCACTAGCCCTGCTCACATATCCATCACTAGCTCTAGAGTCCTTAGAACTTCAAATCTTCAAAGATGACTTAAATGCAGACTCAATCTTAGATGTAGCAGGTAGACTATTATCAAAATCATTAATCTTAAATGAAAGCAAATTACCAATAGTAGCATCAAGTGAAACATTCATTTGAGGAATGGATCTCAAATCTTGTATAGAAGATACTTGAATAGCATAACTCAGTAGTAGGGTTCTCAACATTTTGCTTGTAACAACTTCTCCTGTTATGGTTCCACTAGCTCCTCTGATAGAATTTACAATCTCCTTAAGTCTAGTGTTGTATTGTATTATGTTTGCTCCTTTTATCATTCTCATTGAATCAAATTTACCTCTCAAACTTTCTGATTTTACCTTTTGAACATGCTGATCTCCACCATAGGTCAAAATAAGCTTATCTCACATTTGTTTCAAAGTAGTGCATCCATCAAGTTCATCATATTCCTGGTTGGTAAGTGTAGAAACAATCTCAATCATGACTTGTGCGTGTTCTTGCTTCTGTCTTTGCTCACTGATTGTCAAAGGTGCAATTGTAGGTGCAACATGTTCATTATCAAGAAAGTGAAGTCCATATTCTCCTATACCAGACACATGCAATCTCATTCTTCTTTTCCATGTAGAGAAGTGTTCCCTATTCAACTTTGGTGCTTCCCTCTGATATATATTTAGATCTTGACTCAAGTCCTTTTAAACTTAACACTTCAGAGTACCAAGCTCTGAAACCAATTGTTGGTCCACTGAGAGGGGGGGAGGGGGGGGGTTGAATTAGATAAAATCAAACTTAAATACTTAAAATTTAGCTTCACTTATTCACTCGGTATAAATGAATACAATAATGACCGACTCACCAAATAAATTAATAACTTAAACAACCATACATCTCATTAAAGGAAAATCAATCATTCAAACTTAGTTAACACCAAATTTAATGAGGAAATCCAATAAGGTAAAAAAATCTATGGGAATTGTGACCCACAATAAAAATGTACCCTTCTGAAGTACGCTCGGTTAGGAACTTATCCAGTTAAAGATTACAAACACATTTGCTAGATGTGACCCTGTTAAGGGATTTACCTTAGATCTGTTAAGATCTTCACCCTGTTAGGAGTGGCCTTGTTAGAGGTCTTTAAAAAGTCTTTTGGAATGTCACCTACTTCTAGGATTTTCAAATAGGACTGTTAAATCCACTCGGTTAAGAGATATTCTCTTTTATAAATGCTAATACGCAACAGTAAAAATTTGATCTGTAAATATAGAAAATACCTTTCCTTGGGTCAAATCCTTTATGCTCACATAAATACTGGTATCACATACTCCATTTGTCTCTTCTCTAGACTGTAGATTCTTCTCTTTCTGCTTCTCTGTTCTGCTCAGTAACTTTTGTTCTTCAACTTCTTCTGCTTCTCAATTCAACTCACCAACATCTCTTCTATCATTAGTTCTTATCCTTTATATAGAGAATTTTTTGCCTCTTAATCTCCTTTCTTAGGTTTTCCATCATTCACTCTTAGCCGTTTGATCATCTTCTACACAAATCTCAGCTCGGTAAACCGTTTAACATTTACCTTGTAACTTGAAATTTTTCTTGGAACTCTAATAGTCAGGTTTAACCACTTAATCTTCACCTTAGATCTTCTCATTGAATTTTCTCACTCGTAGATCTTATAACAAACTTCCTTCAATTCTTATCAACATCCAGATCATCATAGCTTCGTATTACATTTGATCTTATCATCATTCTCAATCAATATCCTGTACTCGGTAACTTTCTTAGCAACTCGGTAACTAACTTCGTTCAATGCTTGATGCCTAACTCATTCTTGGTGCTTGGTAACTGAAACTGACTAACACAACTCTATACCAACTGAATTTATCTATCTTGATAGAGTAACTATTTTCAATCATAACTTAACTCTTTTCAATCTCTAACTTTATCAATCAAATGTACTAACTTGATAACATGAAATATATAGTAGCAAACAACTATATCAACATTACTTCATCATTTTCTAATCTGTATTTGTCACCCATTTAACTTCTCCTTCTTATGATATGGTAAATCAATATAGACGAGTAATCAATTTCTTGACACCAATGACAAAATAACAACTGATCTAACCATTTCTACAAACATGTATACCTATCATCACTCGGTCTTCATCATCTCCACCAGTTGATTAAATTTTTCTATCAATGTTTTCCTAGCATATCATATCCCTTTCATTTCCTCCATTATCCCATGTCCCTCATATACATTATCCTACCATGCATCCATATTCCCTTTTCCCCAACCTTGATCTTGACAAGGCTAGGAATTTCCCTAGAAGCATCAAAAGTCCTATTTGCTTCATGTTGTCCCCATCCATTCGGTCCATATCCCTTATCTTTTCCACATCCCTTTGGTCCATATTACCTATCTTATCATAGCCTTTAGTTCATATCCCTTATCTTGTCCATCCTTGTGATATTGCTTATCCCTTCACGTCTTATCCTTTTCCTATCTAAATCCCTCTCTTGCTCTTGATAGAAAATAAGGACATAAAATATGAAATATATTTTCAACATCCTCATAAAATGTATATTCCTATGCATCACATGTCACTCAATGCACCATGTCATTACCCTATCTTTTCATGTCTAATCCCTAATTTTGGTAAAAACATGTATCCCATCCCATGGATAGTCCTTGACATCCAAACAACTTCAAGACATACTAAGTGACCTTTGGCTTGCATCCATCTACCAGTCCATCCATCAATACATAATTTGCTTTCCTTTATAGACACTGGGGGTAGCCTAAAAGTCCAGAAAAAAACCAAAAACATTCGGATAAAGTCTTGAAAAAAATCCAAAAAAATTCAAATAAAGATCTTGAAATAATACAAAAAAAACATAAAAAATCATCTAAGACAACCATGTTTGGGGTATCTATAATAGGGGCCTTCACCTATGTGATATGCCACACATACCTAGACTCCAAATATATGAACCTTATGATGGACCAATAAAAAAATTAAAACACATCAAAAACCCTTGCAATAAAATCATTTATGTCACGACAAGTAGAAAGTGATGTCAAACATCAATCACGTACCAAAAAAATGAGATTCATAAATTGACAATTGACTCATATGATCTGTCTTTATCAACAATCCAATCTTTCATCAATTAATTAATCAAATCAATCAACCAATCAATTGCCTTATATAGTGACAAATACACACGAATCTAGACAGATCAGGTCTAACATCCGATCAAACATCAAAATCAAACTAAAATAATGATTAGTAAGGCTATTGAAAAAGTCAATCATGTCAGTCAATTGTCAATTTATCTTTTGTGATTGTGTTCCTATGCACTGGTAAAGGTGAGAGTGGCCAGGATGGTTCACAATATTATTTTCTTTGTTTTATGTTTGTGAGGTGTTTTGATAAATTTATGGGACAAGGATGATTTAGGGTGAATATGATAAGTATTGTCATGCATATATGGCAACCACACACACCCAAGTCTGAGACAACCCTGAAATGATGTCAAACATTCCTTGTTTGTTTTCTACTTGTTTCAATAGAGATTGTAATGGTATCTAGATGGTTAGTGTCTGGGTGCATTCATATCTTTTTCTTTTTAAAATAAGGCACAATTATGAAATTGGTGAAAATATTTGGCAACAACTCAATACATCATCTATTTCGATAGCATAAGTTCATCAATTTTTCTAACCAATTCTTCTTATTAATTCATTCTTCTCACTAATATTTCTTCTATCAGTGAAATTAATCAATCCATCAATTTGTCAAATTTGTTAAATTATTTTATCAATTAGTCAATCAATCAATGATCATGTGTCTTCTACAAGATGTATCTTTCCTAAAACCAGTTGTTATCACTTGTCTTATACAAGGTACATCTTCCCTAAAACCAAACTCCGTCGCTAGTCTTGTACAAGATGGGTCCTTCCTGAAAATAGACATGATTCTTGTTAACAATCTCTGTAGCCAATGTCGATTAGTCATCATCATCTACTAAGTCTTCACTTCTTACTAACTATTCTTCTCTTTCATCATTTCATCTTCTTTCGAGAGATCATTCATGCCTTTCTGGCACAAATAATCTCTCAAGGGGGCATCAAACACACCTGGTATCACCAGGGCAAGCTGAGTCGGGACCTGATTAGATATTCTTTGACATGACGCTCAAAATCACATTGTATCAAAGAGGGGCCAATTTAGACACCCAAAATTGACCACTCTTGTGAGCTTGAATTAATTACTAACTTTTTGTCTATTAATTAAATGGTTCTTCAAATGTTTAATTAATTACTTTATTTCTTCCAAAATTTCATCTTTTAAACATTTACTCATCCCCACAATATTAATTACTTAATCTTTAATTAATTGGTCTTTATCAGTTAATTAAATTCAATTTCTAAATTCTCATAATTTAAATAATCACCTTTAACTATTTAAATTAGTTAATTAATTCCTTCTAATTAAATTAATTTCTCAAATTAATTATAATTTAATTTCAATTTTACTTAATTTGTAATTCATTTCATTCTAATTTCATCTTTATCAGTTAATTAAATTCAATTTCTAAATTTCCATAATTTAAATAATTACCTTTAATTATTTAAATTAGCTAATTAATTCCTTCTAATTAAATTAATTTCTCAAATTAATTTAATTTGATTCCAATTTCATCTCAATTTCAATTTCAATTTCACTTAATTTCTAATTCATTTCATTCTAATTTCATCTTTCTCATAAATTAAATTTTTAATTCAATTAAATCTTCAAATCTTCAGAAAAAAAAATCCAAAATATCTCCAAATTGCTAAATTCTGAAAATTAAAAATGCATAATTCAAATTTAGAAATAATTTTTTTTTCTTTTCTGAAAATCTAAAAATGCAAAAAATCATCTTTAAATAAAAAATTATTTCCTTTTCCAAAATTGCATTTTTGGAAACTAATATCTTCCTAAAATTAAAAATCTCTTCAGTATTTATCTCATCCTTTATTTCCTAAAAGAGTTCTATGCTTTTGAGTTCGAATTGGAAATAAATCTGCATTTCTGGAAGGATACCCAAAATCTCTCAGCTCCTAATTATCTCATATGTTCAATCTGTTTTTCTCAAATCAATCTCAATCATCAGTTGATTGTTGAAAATCTATAGAAACCCCCTTCAAACCCATATGAAGGATCTTGATTTATGAATAGCAATTATCTTATGCAGGTTTTTATCAAGTAATCAAGCATCATATCTTAGCTTTCTCGAATCTCAGGGTCGAAGTGCTATCGAATCCAACACTGAGCACCAAATCAATCCACTTCTATAGAGTGCAGAGAAGCAACATAAGAAGAACATATATTCAAAGTGGTTTGATTTAGTTTAATCTTATTTTTTGATTATGATGCTTAATTTCTGTTGTTGTGTAGGGTTGTTTAATGTTAGTAGTTTATTTGATTGATTTCATTACTACTAATCTATCTCCTAAGTCTTGGAGATATTTCACCTACATACACCCAAGTACTCCTTTTTTTAATGTACCCCAATGCTGATATACATATTTGTTAGCCATCCTGTCCAGTCAACACAGAGTGGTGATTACCACTATAAAATGGTGCATGTCTTAGCACCCTTGAAATAAAAGGGTGTTTTGATCATTGGTTTGAGACATGAAACTTTCATATTCATAATATGCTTTCACATCTCAACAATATTGAATTCAAACTAATGTTGCAATACATATGCCAACTAGTAATATTTATCCTATGTTATTGGGAAAAATGTTTCCACCCCTAGAGGACAAGTTTCACAAACAGAAACCATTTTGGGGATGGGGGAACATCCAGGGACGTTTCCAAGCCATCCCCAATTGGCCAAAAAAATTAGAAACCATTTCCGAAACCTAAAAATGTCGTTGACCATTTCCGGCTTGCATTGACTGTCCCTGGGACGACTAGGCACGAAAAAGCCATCCTCGGACTGTCCCAGGGATAGATTGGAGTTTCGGGCAACAGTTTGAATAATTTGCAATTTTTTTAATATTTTTGTGGACCCCACATAATGCAATCCTAACAAAAAAAATAAAAAATACTATACCTTATAACTCATAAGTTATAAGGCAAAAACATAAAGTTTTAACCTTTTAAAAAATATGTCATCGTTGGTTTTGTTGTCGCAGCAGGTTGGGATGAGAAAACACATAGAGATTAGAGGGAGTTGTTGTCCAAGTTTGCTGAGATCAAGATTAGGGGCAACTGTCACACTATCTTTATTTTCATTTTGCCTTTAATCAATTGATATTCATGTTTCAGACTTACAGTGTTTTGACATTATATGATAGTTTTCGATTAAGGTAAAAATAGATTTTGAAGGGATCCAGAACCCTTTACATAAGAAAAAAGGTAGGAAGAATTACACAAGCCCAAAATAGAAGCATCTGGGGGAAAAAGATCATCATTATAGAACCCCCCCAACAAAACCGACCATCAGACAAAGACATCAAAAAACCCAAAAAAAAATAGCGACGAGGAACATGACCCACCAGCCTAAACCATATCCTTCATGAATTTAGCACTATCCTCCTTCAACATCTCAAATTTCTAAATAGACTCCTTGAGAGTCGCAATTTCTTTGGATTGGTCCACTTTTTTCTTTTTAGTGCTTGCCCGAGTTCTAGATCCCGGACCAGCAGGGCTTGCCCCCACATCCACCACATCCTCAATTTTAATAATGGGGCTTTTATTGTCCTCCAACAACGCCAGGAGGGCCACAGGTTGTTTGTGGTAACTTTCATACCTTCAAAGCTCTGCGACAAGATCCTATTGAGGGTTTCCTCAATCCTTTGAAAGTGGCTAGAAGTAGTATGCATTTAGAAGTTAACCATCGCATTAATCTTTAGCTCCATCTTCTCCAATAGAGCCTTATCTTCCAACAGATTCTTATCAATGATACCATCAATAGTCGGATCTTTGTTTTTGACCATGAGCAAGGTAAGGTTGTCAACTATCTCCTTCAGTTCGGTATACCTAATTTTTATATCTTTTATCTCATTGTAGACCCAAGAGTTGATCTGCATATCCAAAATTGAACGGGTTTTTGCCGACATTATATGATAGTTGATACATTGATGCAACAATAATTTAATCTTGAATTTGATATATGATATGACACTTTAAGTCTTTAACTTTTCATTTTGTTGGAAGTTGAAACTTGCAGCCTTTGTGCATTTTGATATATGATATGAATCCATGATACATTTCATTCTCTCGTTTGATTTATTTGATGTCATGATATGTGCCTATTGTATGGCAATTCGATTTGATGCTATGTTATATGATGATTTGATGAATGATATTGATAATTATGTTGCTATGATAAATGTTACAAGTTATATAATTATGAAATTCATGTATATATTTAAAAATTGAAATTGAAATTTGTATATATATATACACATAT
>MU225256.1:12628077-12639483 GCA_018584345.1 Thuja plicata | reverse complement strand
CAGAGAAACACAAGTGGCCAAGGGCCCCCTACTACTCTATGGTCATTCTTGGGAAGGATTGAGCGAGATAAGGATTTGCGAAGCGAAGTAAGGATGGATGGAAAGAGGCAAGGAAGCACACCAAGGATTTATCCAAGGATCGAGCAACTTTCACCACGCTCTGTCCCCATTGATGCCAACCTGACCACTCCTAAGGTTAAAGAGGGGCATAACCTGAATAATAGCATTTGAACTAGTTCAAAGGTGGCCTATCTTAGGTGGCTTTGGTTCTCTTGCTTTTTTGTCAACCAGATCAACCACTTAGGCTGGTTATACCTTTTCTGGTATTGGATTTAGTCTATATACGTAACCACTGACAACTTAACCACCTAGTCCTGAAGCTACCCTTCACTTCTGACATGAATGCTGAGTTGTAAGGTTGAATCAATCACTTCAAGTTGTACTGAATAATATAATAATAGGGGCCACCCATCTAGGCAGGAGATCTTTCCCGACTTCCTATTAGTTGTTGGCTTGGACTTCTCCGAACCAATCAAAACCAGCTACCATAGAATTGTAGGGCTCCTCCCAGATGCATCACTCGTTGGAACAATTCGGATTGAACCACCCCCCTTTTAATTAATTTCCATGTTCATTAATACGTATACACCATTGGCCAATCCAATTGGAAGAGTTTGCATTGAGGTGATCAGTACAAATGGAAATCCATCTATATAAAAAATACCATCCATCAACAAATTGATAAACTGAAGGGGCCCTACTATTCTATGGGCAATCGATCGCTCGTGATGGTTAACCTGCATCCTTTTAAGGGCGAAGCTCCATGAAGAGCATGAAATCCAAACCAAGCATGTGCCGATGCCCCTACTATTCTATGGTTAAGATTCCCTCCCTCATCTAGAATTCCCGACCCCTACTATTCTATGGCATAGGGGGCTATAGTTAGGCCCTAGCGAATAGTAGGGGCCCTCCCACCCTGGGCCATCACCCTCAACCGTTAATCCTACTATAATTAATCATGGCAAAAGCCTTCCTTGATGAGCCGAGTGGGAGGCAATATAATCCCCCACCCATGGCCCCCCTTAGATTCAATTGTGGGCCATAGAATTTTAGGCCCCCCCTATACTAGCAGTCGGGTTGGCCCCCCCTCAGATACAATTGTGGGTGGGTGAGAGGAGATGGGGCAGGTGGGTGGGAAAATATAGTTCTGGGTGGGTGGAAGATAAATAAGCATGGAACGTTACTTTCCTTCCTTCCTTCAGAACACCCTCCTCAACACCAACACTAGCGCTTTGTTCGGATGTGGTTGACCAACTTTTATACCAATTAATATACCGACTTTTCTCCAATTAATCTACCGACTACCTATAGAATTGTAGGGGCCCGGTAAGTTGGGTGGGAAACTATAGTTTCCCACCCTTCAGAAATAATTTTTTTTTGCCCCGAGAACCCCCCTACTATTTTAAGGGCCTCTCACCGTACTATAGTTCCCACATGAATGCACACCCTTTCCTATATTTTTTCTTCCCACCCACCAACCCTTAGAATAGTAGGGGCCCCATGCCATAGAATAGTAGGGGTCGTAAATAGTTGGAGGTCCCTTGTTCACATGTAGGGGGGTGAAAGCTCCAACCAAGGTGGGGTTGAGTGGAAATCGATGGATGTGGAAAGGTCCTATACGTTCTTAGGGACTTCGATTGTCTTGGAACTCAATGCATGAACCAGAAGGGGGTGGCGGATAGCTGTACTTGAAAAGAAGGTCTTGGTATGGGCTCATCACTGCCTAATGATCGATCTGACAAACCATCCATTCTCTAAGCGAACCATTCATTGCATCGATGAGTTCAATTACCAAGCAAGAGCTTTGATAGTGGTAGTGTCTCGCTGCCCTCCGGTTGTCTCCAACCTTTGGCAGAGTTATCAGGATGAAACAAATGAATCTACTCTTCACAGCTCCCCTCCTCCCTTTCAATGTTGAGGCCTGTAGTCGAGTGACCGAGTAGAGGTAGTCTTTATAGTCCCCCTCCTGTCTATTTAAGTATTAAGATCCATGGCTCAAGTTAACATATTGTATTTGGCGGCCTTGCTCAACCACTTAAAGCCACCCCTTATTCTAAACTAAAATAGTTGGGAACTACCTCTATAGTTGGAGATGGTGATTCTATACGTAACATGCCCAATGCAGGGTGCTCATAAGGAATAATATAGTGAAAGCTCTGTAATTTGGGGCGGCCCCCCTCCACTCCCCCTCTAAATTATATTGAAGTATTGTTCTCCGATGTTACTTTGAAGCATATTCCGTATGGTTATCACTCATCTGAACACAGTTAAGGTGAGCCCTACTATTTATAAGGCTCGTAATATGCAATAATTTACCCTTTTTATATAGTCGGCAGGCCCTTCCCCTTCAAATAGTAGGGGTAGGGGTAGGGCATGAAGGATTCTGGCCTTAATCTGAATGAAATGAAGATGAGTAATTAATCTAGTTTTTTAAAACAAAACTGCCCCAGGGTGTTCATAGGGGGCCATATTGTTGAATGGTTGTCAACTTGAAGGGGGGATCCTAGAAAAACTATAGGCATTTATCATTTTGCCCTTTTTTTATATAATTGGACTACGGGGTTGAAAACAACTCTTGGGGTGGGTGGGAAGCTATAGTTTGGGTGGGAAGGAATTATACGTAACTTTAACCCCCATGTCGTGACCCAATGATTGATCATCAGGTCATGTATTGACAAAATGATATTATAGACGATGGACATTATATCATCATGAGCTGAGTTGAACCAACGACATGTACTCTTTTTAATATGCCCTCAATCTCTGCATAAGAACTGGGTGGTAACGAATTGGTAACTAAGGGTAATAATATCACCAGATTTGTGAGAGGGTTAGGTCAAATTGGGTTTGGGTATCCGTCAAGAAAACTTGTAAGTATGACACGTTTCTCCCACTCAATGAGACATGGTTGATCAATCTCCTCAATGTGTAGTTTTGCCAACTATAGAAGCATGGACAAATTGCTAATCAAGCCTGCCAACAAGGTTAGCGGTTAGCGAATGGGTGATAGAGTGAGACGGGTGCTAGGGTTGATGTCAACTACTCATGGTTGAGCGGGTGAGGCAACTACTTCCTTTCAGTGGATGAGAGAGTTGGGTAGTGCCTGTGTTCAATTGAAAGGTGAGAAAGGTTTGGAATTCTATTTCTTTCTATTAGTAGCGTTGATCCTTTCACCGAGGAGCCCAGTCAGCCAACCAGACAAACAGACAGACAGTAAGACAAAGCTAGCCAGTGACTAGCTCCCCACCTAGCAAGCTAGTAAGTAGCAAGCCAGTTCGTCTAGAACGAGTAGTTCTCATCGGAAGTGAGTAACAAGGTAGAAAGCTAGTTATGTCTCCTTGCAGAGGTATCCTTTGTAATGACTCCCTTATTGGCGAGGTCATCCTGATAACGACTCCCTTATTGATGAGGTTAGCTTGATAATGACTCCCTTATTGATGAGGTCATCCTGGTAAGTCCTCCTTTATTGATGAGGGTGGCTAACGAACCGAGTTACGGAACCAAGGTATGGTTAACGACCCCTTGATTTCCTTCGCTAACTACTCCTTTATTCATGAGGTAAGTTGATTTCCCTTGACTGACAACTTTTGCCTACCGAGGGAGAGGCCTTTAGGTGCAAAGGAACTTGGCCGCTTGGGCCCTTCCCAAGAGAACATCTTGAAGGATCTTAACTCCCAGTCAGTAAGAACAGAATCCCTTTCCCACTGAATTCTAGCAGCTTAACAACTACGCATCTTCACAACCATATACCCCCAACATGGCATCTTCCCTATCACCAACCAAGCCCTATCATCGACCAAGGCATTCATTATACCTAATAACTTCATCACCATCATAGCGAATAAAAACCCCTTAGCTTCGGAGCTTATTCATCATATAATCGACATGCATATGATCCGCTCTTGACCTATTGATTGGGAGAGGGAGAGAGAGATAGATGCGCTCGACCAACCAATCTCCCTTTACTTCAGCAACCCCTACCATGCTGCTTATATACAATGATTATCTATTGTAGAGTCTATAGACCGGCTGGCGCATATCACATATATGGGAGGGAGACCTTATACTTGACACAGAGAAATCAGGGCTGAGACCTACTTAGTTAATGCTAAGTGAGAACCCTACACGGTTGGACTAAGAATAGATTGGGTAAGAAGGAAGCTCTGACTATGGTTCTCTATAGGAAGTAGTGTGTTGGCTAGCGCTTGGGAGTGCTAGGTTTAAACCAAGAAGCTACCCTCATCCGGATCCCTAATATAGAAAATGCACAAGGGCCCTTTTTATATAATAGTTGACCAATCGAAGCCCTTTTTCATCATATAATAGCTGGCAGGGTCCTTCAAATTGAGTGCAATATGGTAGCGATCGTTTCTATCGTTTATAATGCCCCCACTATTATAAATGGCCGACCTAGAGTTTCTAAAGGCAGATTGAATACGAGAAATGCCATCTCCTACTTGAAGTACATTGCCAATATTAACAACTTTGACTTCGTTATTATATTGTTCAATCTGTTTACGTATCATACCACTGATTTCATTGGGTCGAATAGTTACCATTAACACTAGTTAATTCTCTTTTGAAAAATAAGACCTACTCTATATAATAGAGAGATTTTAATAATATATAACGTTAATCAGTTATGTTTTTCATGGGTAGGAGCAGGTCGATATTTTGCTCGATCTTACGTACATGTAACTCTCTTTTCCAACGAATATTCAGAGTTCCTAGAGCTCTTTGGACAACTTGGCGAGAAATTTGTTGTCGAACCTGTTCAATTACTTTGTTGTTCAAAGTGAACGGTTTCATTCTTTAAATTTTCTAATTGTTTCAAATTAACAAAAGCAACATTGATAAGATCCTCTTTTTTTTGTTCTATTTGAGAGTATCCATTTACCCGAATTTAATGCGCTCGCATTTCTACTTCCCGTAAGCGAGCCTGGGCTTGCTCAAGCTGATTAGCAGCTTCTTTACATAGTTCTTCAGAATTTTGAATAGTACTCAATATTTTCTGTTTATGGTTATCTAATAAATTACTTAATGAAAGTAGATTATCTATTCATAAGTTGAACGAATTTATAATCTCTTCCCAAACCAAACACGAACCTTTCAATTCATTCGGCTTTCCCGCTGGGCTTTTTTTTTACCAAGCCTACCCTTTTCGTTCATATTATGTAAAAATAAGATCAATCTATCAAAGACCGAAATCTACGAAGGGCTCTTTTGCCAAAAGGGGTTTTTTATTATCAAGTAGTTTTTTTTTTTTTCTTTATTTCCTCTTTACTTTTTCTTGAATAAATTCGCTTTTGTGTAGGTCGTCGGTTCCGCATTTAAACCCAAAAAATTGGATGGGAGATTAGGACTATTTTTCAGTAGATAGATTGAATAATTCCATTGATATGAATGTTATATTTCAGATCAACCTCCAACTATGCCTTTGAACCCATCTCATATTAGCACATCGGTTGAAAGAGTACCCAGTTGTGCTTGGACTTCAAGCAGTTTAGCTTTAACCATTCTAAAGATTTTCTCTTGTTGGTTGGGATTGGTAAAAAAATTTCCCAATCAATTACGAAATGCTATAGTTCTTCCATATTTCTTTTTTTCCCTTTTAGAAGTAATTCGTTGAGATCATGCACTTTTCTATCTACAGAATGCAGTTGGTTGGATCCAACAAGATTATTCAAATTTACAACTTGCACACACTCCCTTTCCGAAATAGATTAGTACACCAAGCACCACACTGAGATTTATTATATTTGTTTCTAAAATATTGGTATTTAACCTGAAACCCTCAGCGAAGGATAAATAAATTAGGGAAATGAAAGAATTAGTTACATTTTTCATACGCTCTCCCCTCATAGATAAGGATACTTTTAGAAAGTTTTTTCGCTGACTCGATTCTGCTTTTATTCAAGCAGATTTCAAGTACTTAGTAAGTCCCAAGTCTCGCATAACAATAAATAAGGATACAATAATAAAAAAAAACTTTGCTCGATCTATCTACTTCTCTGATAACCACCTAGCCTACCAATTAAGGTGAGGGCTAACCTAGCCTACCCAAAATTCTAGCCTATCAAAATAGTGGGGCCCCGCCTTATGGCGATTATTTGGGAGGTATATGGCTCGTAGGGCAAGCTAACCTAGCCGAATGGCAGGGCTCCAATAGCCCCCTACCATGACACTAGGACATATAGAATCTGAACGAATAATATAATAGAGGGCGGGGGCATGTTACATATAGAATCTGGGTGTCTGCCCTATTATTCTATTATTCCCGTGCAGGTGAACATGCAGGGCAATTCTATGTGGTTGTCGTTCCGGGCCCTACTATTCATTGGGTGGTTTAGTCGGTTGAATGCCTATTGTATCGGAAAGAATCATACTCAAAAAATGAGTTTGATCCTGGCTCAGAACGAACGTTAGCTACATGCTCAACACACGCAAGTCGAACGTAGGGGCTCGACATTTTACTGTGAGAAGCACGTTATTAGGTATCTGTCACTTCTGTGCCATATTTGAATGTTCAGGGTGGGTTAGGGATGTGGTGGCTCCCCACCCTCTCTGTCTTTGGTATCTTCTTAGATCTGATAGTCTGAACTAACTAGCCGGGGTGGGAGGGGATAGTTATTGTTCAGATAGGGCTTATCGATTGAAGATAGATCGATCTGGGGAGGGGCCCATCCCCCATCTGTATTTTTTTTTTTTGGGGGGGGGATCCCCTATTATTATATTATTCTAGCAACTATCGAGTGCCCCTACTATTCTATAGGGATTCCCTACCCTACAATTCTATGGGGGCGGCTTGCCCGGTTGGGACTGATTAATAAGGAGGGCCTCCTACAATTCTATTGGGGGGGAGGGGGGTATGGTTATTAACTGCTCGCCCTCCAATGGCGCCTCGAATGAACTGATTTGAGGCCTACTATTCTAAGGGTAGCCCCAGTATAGCCCTTCTATATCTATAGTGGGGCTACACTGGATGGGCAATTCTATCGAGGTATCTTGATTGTAGGGCCCGCTACAACATTAATGTCAACAACTTTAAATCAAATCAAATCGCTAATCTTGAACTCCATTTCGGGAAGGGGGTATTATATTAGTGGCGAAACTAACTAGACCTTGCTTGCTGGGCACTATTTATTTAGGAATGTACTACCCAGCTGGTGCCTGTTTACGAACCAGAAGCCCTATATAGATTAGTTGACCCGGCTGGTGCACACTTCAATAAGGCGGCTTACCCCAAATACCCGATGGATAGCCAATTGACTGAACAACCTGGAAAGAAGCACAGGAAATAAAAAATGCCTATGGCCTATGCCTATTCATTCTTCCCGAACCGCCTATCTATATATGGGGGATTGCAAAAGTGATTGAGTTAAGCCCCAACCCAATCTGTGCCTATTCCCAATAGCGGCAATAGTTGCTGGTCCAAGCGAATGCCCCTACTATCTATAGGCCTATTAAATACGTATTTATTTAGATATGAAGATTAATCAGCCCATAGAATAGTAGGGCATACAGAATCTGGGTATGGAATCTCAAAATGAAATTAGATCCGAGAGGGGCGAGCCAATCTGTTCAAATGAGGCCGGCCTAGTTTCATACCCTTCTTGCGAAGGCTCGGTTCATCCGTCCAGCTGGCTATGCGGTGCTTGTTCCTTCAATCAATATTTCTTTATATCTCCTGATCAATTTACTTACTAATTAAGTGAATGTAACAAAATAGATTAAGGATAAGATATGCCTCAATCCACCCTATACAACTAAATACCATCCTTGACTCCAGCCCATCAGCCACCCTTCTTCAAGGAGGCCTACGTCACGAGTTGAGGGGTTGGGGGGGAGCAGATCTTTAGTTATGCTGGCACATTGAACAGTTTCACTGCTTCTAGTTGATTCTAGCAGGGAATCTTCACTATCGTCGAATTTATCATCTACAGGATGCCCGAAGGATTCCAGTTGAGGAGTTATTGATGGGAGGCTGCATGTACAGATTATCTTTCCGAGATACCAATAATCCCCTGCATGTTATCCCTGGTAACATGCAGTGATAACCTGCATGCAGGGGAGTTATGCTTTCATTCCTTCATGAATGATTTTGACATATACTACTTAACAATGAAAGAACTAAAATATATATTCAATTATATTCTTTACTTTTCTCGGAAGGCTTATTCTCCTATCTATCGGCAAGGGGACTCTATACTTCAGTTAGATACACTCTACTCATCTAAAGCTATTATTGCCCTTGCCACCCCCTGTTCTGAAAAAAAATAATAATCCCAAAAATCTATTTCCCCATCCCCCCCCCCCCCCCCCCCCNGGGACTCTATACTTCAGTTAGATACACTCTACTCATCTAAAGCTATTATTGCCCTTGCCACCCCCTGTTCTGAAAAAAAATAATAATCCCAAAAATCTATTTCCCCATCCCCCATCCCCCGTCCCCCGTCCCCCATCCCGGAAACTCGGGGCAACATAGTATTTATCCCATGTCCTATTAAGTCCTTTTTATTAGCAATTTTCATGTACATTTGCTCTTGAAAGAACCTATGGGAAGGCATATATGATGACAATATTATTTATTTCTATATTTGTCAAGTTGTACTGAATTCCTCATTTGTTGTTGTTTTGCTCCTGACATGGCAGGTTGATTTTAACATATTGTATATTCACTCCTATAACCTAAAATCCAAAAGACATGGATACACATATGACTTGTAATCCATAACAAGAATCTATGGCTTGAAAGAGAATATTTTCCGCCACTTGACAGTCTACTGGTCTAGTGTCTCTTGCAAAGTTCTGGTTTGAATTATCAACTGCTTGTTCGGTTTTGGTCAAATTGTGTTTTTTGAGACCTATATTGAAGAATGCATATTGTAACAAGCCAATTAGTAAGATTTTTTTCCATCGGTCAATTGTGAATTGGTCTATTGGTGAAGTTCAATGGTTCTCTTTGAGCCCACCAGGGTTCAAATCTCGTGAAGACATTGATAAGGAATGAGGCTGGGATCGTGCCCCGGACAAATTTGACAGAATGGATGCCCCTCAGTTCTTGGCTCTCAGCTATGTAACTAAAACTGCACAATTTTGTACTCTGTTCAAATAAGTTAAATGGAACAATAGTTACATAAGGCTTAATTTTTCTTGCTAAATTTTAGTCCTGAAGTAGAAATTTAGTAGTACAAAAGTATTAGTTTCTACCTAGTACTGTAATAACAATGCTGATAAGGTTGGGAATCATTTAACCAAACATTAATAAATTTAGTCCTGTGAGGTTTAAACCAGTGGATTTATTGATGGCTTTATGCCTCATGCCTCTACAGTTTTCATGATGCTAGGCTGTTGGCATTTATCCTTGGAAATGACATTCCAAGCATGTTATGCAGTGTACTCTATTATAAGAATTTGTATTGAATCTAATTTTGTTTCACTTTATATTTATATTAATTTGTACATGAAATATGCAACTTTAAGGCATGTGCTTCCTTGATAACTTTGAAACCTTGTGGCATGCATTTTTATCTTTTTTACAGAGAGAAATGAATATTTTTAGTTTTCTAATCAAATCTGGTCAAAATTTTAATTGTTTAATTTAGGAGAATTTATGAATGTTGCTACTTTTAGCATTTGACTAATTCCATATTATCAAAACTTTCATACAACTATCACATTACTTATTACAGTATAATTAGTTACATGATTGTCGAAGCTCATACATTTGAATACAACTCTAGATATCTGTCAGGACTAATATTTTCCTACATTTATCTACCAGGGAATCAGGGCTGGCTGAACATGAATTCCCAAAGAGTGAAAAAAATAGCAAGAATGTGGCATAACATTGGGAGAGTTAAGTCCCGGTGTACTATCTACACATTTTTCTGGCCAAACTCATGAACAACTCATTTGACGTTGTAAAGCCCTGCAATTCACCAATAACAAAAGATATGCCTATCAGATTTGAACTTGGACTAAGAACTAAACATTTAGCATTGTCTAGCTGAATTTTATGTTGCTAAGCATTATATATGCAAGTTACTAGTGAGCCAGATATATGGAAAATCATGTAAATAACATTCTAAGTATATGATTTTGACAAATCTGAATTTTTCTCTACTAGCTTTCATATTTAAGCCGATAGGATTCCCCTGCGGGGAAGCCCGCGTACGGCATGACCGGAATTTTCTCACGCTCAGATTTTTTTCTCACGCCCGAAAATGGATTATCGTTTAGTTTTCTGTACGGAAGTCTGGTTTTCCGTTTTTACTATTTCAATCGCCGGTTTTTTTTCACGAGATGATAAATACTTGGATAATTTTTGAGCGACAGGGCTCACTGTCGAGGTTTTTACCAAATAATCATTAACCAGCAACTGTATTTAAAGATTTAATGGGCGATGGAATCTATGGGACAGGCAGCCTTGTCAATTTCTGTCTTCTGTATATTAATCATTTTGCATTTCCTATTCAAATAGATGATCAGCAACCTTAATTTCCTAACTGTTCACAACTGAATAAAAAATAGGAATTAATAATAAAAAAATTGTTTGCTTTTTTCAAAAAATTCAAATGTACGTTTAGTTTTTTTACATCAAAAGTATTTATGTTTTTAAATGTAAGTTTTTCTGAACTAATTTTTTAATGTGTAGAAAAATAATATTGTTTGGTTTATGTATTATTCTTGATAAGGTTACCAAAAAGATAGAAATAACAAGTATAATATATATTAATAGTTTTTAAAGAAATTACTAATAATTATATTTATAATATGTAAATTAGTGATTTTAGAATATATAGTATATGATTATTTTCATAATATGATTATTTAATTTTTAAAAATATATAATAAATTACTAATAACTATTCTGTCATTTTCTCGTGCCTTTTTTTTAATTTTTTTTTTATATTTACATTTAATAAATTATTGATATAGTAAATATAAAGTATTTAAATATATTTATTAAATTATGTATTTTAAATTTAGAATAAAGGTAATATATTATAATTAAAATAGTTTAAGTATATATTGATCTTAAATATATAATTATAAAATGAATATTTAACTTAGTATAATTATAATTTATAAGTTATTATGAATCTATATTTGATAATAAAATTATATAAAATATTTTAATTATAGATATAACCTCACCAAAAATTAGGGCTACCAAAAATTAATGATATAAGGTTATATCTATAAGTAAATTAATGTATATAATTTCAATATCAAATGTTGATTAGTAATAACTTATAAGTATAATTAAATTAAATAGTAATTTTATAATATAAAATAATATATTTAAGATCAATCAAACTTTATCATATTATATTTGATTAA
>MU225256.1:12589211-12627977 GCA_018584345.1 Thuja plicata | reverse complement strand
TATCTTTATCTATTTTCTATATTTATTTTCCAAGTATCACATTTTCGTATGTATGTACATTTTAAATGATGCAGTAAATTGATTAATGTGATTGTTGTAAAGCCCCAGTTGATATAGGTACGCAAAACTGAAAAACAAGGCCTCACCTTTACAACATTATCCATAGTCAAATCCCTACAAGGGCTCTGTATAGAGCCCCCCTTCTCTTTGAATCGCTATTGCAGAATGAAAAAGAATCCATACAACATTATTAGAAAGGAAGAAGCTTGCTTACAATTAATATTACAATAAATTCGGGTATGTTAAGTTACTTGCACACCCACTTTTATAGTATTGCAGTTCAAATTTTTCCCTTTCACTCATTTCAACCAAGTTTTTGTTGCTTAGCAATTACACCTTGATTTCTTCTATAGGTTCACAACTACCTGATCAAGAAGAAGAAACAAAGAATATTTATAGTTATGAAAACAACATTTATTAAATGTGTTCCAGTGCATTTCAATGCTACACTTTTATGGTGGGACCTACAAAAAAATACATTACAACAATACTATAACTTTATTTCATCCAAAGTGGATTCTTCTATGTAGAAGGCTTCCTTCTACAATGACACTTGTTTGTAGAAGGACACTTAATTACACTCCCTTTTAATATGTACACCTTCAATTAAACTTTCACATTAAAGACCTATCGGCTTATCCCTTGCACCTTCTTTCGGTGCAAGTGCTAGTATTACTATTTGCATATTAGCATGTTTTTGCATTTTGCAGGGACTCTAGCTGTCACACAACTCTTGTTTATTTATTTTATTAAAGAGATTTGAACTCAATTGAAAGACTAGACAAGGGCTGAGTAGGTAGGTCATTTATAACAAGTCAAAGGGAAAAAAAAAATGTACATCAACGATCCTCTTAACAAACAATACTTAACATTGAAAGTTGTGTACAATCCATCATTTCCAAGTGGTAGAGGGCTCTGCAAAAGTTAGTTATTACATATAGGGTAATTCATTTTCTGATATTTTTGAAACTTGAAAGCTTTTCCATTCAGTAGAAAATGTATTCGTCTCAACTATAATGTATGTGGTTAAGGTGAGAAGTTTCCATTTATTAATGAGAAGATACAAATCTATGAGTCAATTGATTTGAGAATTTTAGTAATGCCCCCTTTTAATTAAAAGGGGATTTAATAATAAATAATAATAATAAAATTAAAATAAATAAATAAAAATATAATGTAATATAATTACAAGTTAATTAAGTTTAATGAAAGATTAAATGATTTGTAATGTAAAGTTGATTCACTCAACATGTAAGATATAAAAGGGAGGAGAGTTCATTTGAAAGGGCATACGAAGGAAGGAAGAAATATGAGAGCATAGGAATAGAATGATTAATGGAAGAATAAAGGAATGTGAAGAAAATAGGGAAGTGACTCTTTCAAAGGACAATAATGATGAAGGGTTGTATCTCTTTGAAAGGGTTGTAATTATGAAAAGTTAAAACTCTTAAAGGGCTGAAATGATGAAAGGTTGTGACCATTGCAAAGGGGAAGACATGATGAAGATGTGTCTCTCTCTAACATTGGAAGGTATAAAGGGGAGAAGGTTTCACTTTAAGAGGACATCCAAGGCAGTTCAACTTGAGGAATAATATATTATTCTCAAAGTCAACAATGAAAAGTGGTGACTCAACTCTTATGAAGTTCGTGGTTGTCATCCCCATCAAGGGTAGCCTTTTATCACCAAGGGGACAATAAGTGTTAAACAAGAAAATGAAGAAAACATGGGTATGTTAATACAAGTAAAATAGAAATGAGGACTTAATACGATCAAACACAATAATAATTATAAAAAATAACGATCAATTATAATAAAGATTCAAGTGATAATGAATTATAATTAAATTACTAACAAGTCCGAAGGGGTGTGATCAACAAGGGATAAGTAATTAACTCGAAGAAGTATGTCTCCTCCCAAGGGTTTTCACTCCTCAAAAGGCTAATAAGATATTAAAGGAAGAGGGCCACGATAGCAGGAGCATAATTAGTAGAACATCTTTAGTAGTCCTTTATATTTGCAAACCAATCATCAAAAAGTATAAAATCTAGTTAACGCCAGTTCCCAAAAGCGGTTGATAAAATTGATCAACACTTATATTGAGAATTTATGAAAAAGTATGTCTCCGCCCAAGGGTATCCACCCCTTAAAATACTAATAAGATATTAAAGGAAGAGAATCATGATAGAAGGAACATCATTAGTAGAATATCTTTAGTAGTCCTTTACATTTGCAAACAAATCATCAAAAAGTATAAAATCCAGTTAACACCAATGCCCAAAAGTGGTTGATAAGATTGATCAACACTTATATTGAGAATTTATCTTTAGATCACCAGACTAATATTATATTAGATATTCCTTTTCAAAACACTTCCTTATCCCAAATAATTTTGGTATTTACACATGTTGCTTAAGCATAATAGATAATGCTTAGGTATGATAAAATATAAGATATGTCTATATATCTACAATCCACCTAATTTGAAGGTTTTGAGGTCTAAGATGAGGGTAAAGAAGGTCATCTAAGGCCAATATACCACTTTCATCATTGGTACAGGAGCACCCTAAGGTCTTTGAAAGATCTTTTTTGTAATTTTGGCTTGTAGGTTGGTTTAGCAAACCATTAGTTAATAAGGACTATGTTATAAAGTCCCAAGTGTGTTTAAGGTGTGATTAGAGTTAGTAGTGATTAGGGTTTTCTAGTGATGAGGTCAAATTGTACCTAGGGGTCTATACCCTTAGAAGTTAACCAAAAGGTCAAAGGGTTGACCAAAAATCTAAAATGGAGTGACAATCAAGGTTTTGATGTTTTTAAATGTTTTAAGGTCATTTGATATATTTTAGGACCAAGTTGGGCCATTAGAAGCAACAAGTTGTCATTTTGGCAAAAGATGTAAAAGTTGTCATGACAACTTTTGCAACTTTGCAAAGTTGCCATGACAACATTTCCTAGTTTTAAGGAAAGGGATTTAATGGTGCCCAAATCCCAATATGAGGGTCCATACATGTGAGGGTAAGGTATATAAGGTTGGAAAAACCCTAATCCAGCAGTCAGTTTCCATTGTGTACGGATTGTGTGTGCAACAAGAAGGAATTAGACTGTATTTTCATGACAGTGCTATGATCCAATAGTGTAATGGATTGAAATTGCTTAGTTAATGAATTTAGAGATTTTATGTTGGAATTTAATTACTTATTGTAGCATTTATTTGATAATTTTGTGTGACCGGTGAAGGTTTTGTAAATTCTTTTGTTTTCATAGTTTCGCTATCTGGTTTTGAGGCAATTATGTAAATATGTCACCCTCTTGAATTCCCATGGTCAAACTCCTATGACCTCTTGGATTCAAGTATGGGACTCCATGTACATTGTCTATATAGGTTATAGAGTCTTTTTATGTAGGGGAAGTAATTTTAGCATCAAGCCCTAGCCGAGTGCAACTGCATTCTGGTTAGGTGCTTGAATGGAGAAATAGCAAGAAAGCTTGCTCAGTGGATTGGTTGAATCCAATAAATGGTGGGGACATGTAGAGAGGAGATTCCTTGTTATTTTTATACAAGGAGAAGTTTAGGGGAGGTGTGGAAGGAAATCAAAACAATTCAAGAAACCAGACTGTGTGCATGTTCCCTAAAACCCACGAAAATAGGGGTTTCTTGGAAAACTAGTGTATGGAAAAAGTGGGAGTTTTAGACCTTGAAAATCCTAGAGTAGAGGAAAAACCCACAAGGAATATGTAGCTAGTTCCTAAGGGTGTTAAGGGATTTTAGAAGAAACTCCACTTTTACAGTGAATATGAGGGCTAATTAGGCCTAAAAGACTACAAGGCCCTAAGAACTAAAAATCTTGAACCCAATTGAAACTAGGGTGAAAGGTACACAAGATTGGATCTAAGTGAGTTGAAAGAGACCTAAAAAAGTTCAAGAATCCCATCCCAAGGAAGATAGCCTATATGGTGGAGTAAGTGATCAAGAGAAGCCATGGATGAGAAGAGCTATGGAGAAGGACCTAGTGTGGATTTGAACTTGTTTGAGAGCTCCTAGAAAGGTAGAGGAACAAGATAGGAATCCTCTAGTTAGGGTGGTGATAGGAACCCTAATAAAGACCAAGAGAAGGTCTGGAAGAGAGAAAGAAATCTCTAGGAGCGGGAGCTCCCCAACAATCATGTAAGGAAGGCCAAAAGAGCACTAGCATCATGTAAGAAGGCACAGAGGGAAACTACAAAGGAATAAAAAAATCCCTTATAGCCTTAGCTTTATTCTGCAAGGTGGCACGCACCTTTGAGAGGGTTATACATTGTTAGGGATTATAGGTACAAGAAAACCACTAAGAAAGAAAAGAGAATGGATATAGCGACCATCCACTCTTAGGCATAGTGTAGAAATGGCTTCAGGTGGACCTATCATGTTTCTTCCTCCAATCTTTAATTCTTGCATAATGTTATGGATAGTATATATAATTATGATGTGATATTATCTAACCATATTCATTGAATAGATATATGGATATATATTTATGTATGTTGTTTATGTTATGATTGTAGGATTCAAATCTAGGGTCATGATATTTAAAGGAATGTTTACTTCGTAAGATGTAACCCTAACCCTAGTTTTTTGCAATTATGATTCTAGGGAAAATTAGGAGGAGAAATCACAATTGGTATTAGAGAATTAATCCTAGCACTGTAGGGTAATGATGAATCAATAAATGCATTCTAGACAATAAGAAGGGTTTAGAAATATGTGTATTCACATCTATGCTCTGTGGTGTATATATTCATCTATATACATCATGTATGCTCCATGTCTTCATACATTCATGTGTATATTTCATGTTTTTAGTTTTATGTTCTGTGTTTAGTTCTATAGTTTTAGAATATGTGAATAACTAGAGTGAACCAAAAAGATATGAATTTATTGTATTTGAGGTTAGATATGCAAGTCATGTAATTATGAAAACATTGTGTTGATCCATATCAATTTGATCTTATTACAAGATGACCTTGTTCCTTCTCTTGGAGCAATGAGAGAAAATTGTCTTAAAAATTGCAAAGCCTTCAAATTCTCAATGCCTTGGTTAATGTCATAGTTGTGCAACAAAAGCTACTCATGTTGAAAGATTTCAATAAAAATTATCATTGCTTGAAGATAAACATTTTTGTAAATGGCACATTATCTCCCGTCGACCTCATGTGTGGTAGGAAGATAACCTGAGCAACAATTTTTGGGTTTCAGGACAGAGACGGGGATCAATATCATCGCCACAACGATAAGATACATGGGTATTGCATAAATTTCCCACTGCACAAGATGCCCATCGAATGGAATGGGAGTCGACAGTAGCACCCACCTTGGGTAAAGAAGAAAAAACCCTCGAAGTACAGGGTAGCGAACGAGAAGCCACTTCCTTTGCTCCAAAACCAACCGGGTGGTCTACGGGATGGGTACCACGGTCTGGGATATCCGTGCCAGTGTTAACTGACCAGCACAACCGACCAACAAATCTAACCAACAATGTTAACTGTCCAGAAGAACCGACCAACATAACCGACTAGCAGGGTTAATTGACCAGCAGAACCGACCAACAAAACTGACCAACAGAATGGGTGAAGAGCTAACAGAATACCCGAGTATGTTTAATTTTGTAATATGCTATATTTGATGCCACAATGGGTCTAAATTGACCAAAAACTTGGAAGGTGCACACTATAAACATTGCTCAACGTAGTTAGGTGGTGATTTTGTCTTCGAATGTAATTATTTGAATATTTTGTATTGTCAATATCTCTTTGCTATATTGTAATTGAGCAAGGATTCTGGGTTTTCTTGCTGGTTCTTTCCCGGATGAGCTCTTGAACCAGCTTATACTAATAAATATATTCAGTGGCTAGCCCACTTTTGCCTAAAAAAAAAAACATTTTTGTAAATGATGGGTTGTAATGACTCCTTTCTGAAATAAGATTTAATAATAATAAAATAAAAATATAAAAATAACTAACTAAATAAATAATAAAATATAATATAGTATAATTATAAGTTTATTAAGTTTAATAAAAGTTGAAAAGATATGTAATAAAGAGTTGTGACTCCTTCAACATAAGATATAAAGGGAGAAGAATTAATTTTAAAGGGGATAGGTGTTAATCTCTAAGTTTTTGTTGATTATTTAGTTTCCACACTTAGTCATTTATCTAGGCAGTTTTGGTCAGCCACCACTGCGGCAAAGGTAAACAATATAGGCCAAGCTACATGGAAAATCATTGCCGAGCAAAGCAGATCATAGATGCTAAGCTACCCGACAAGTCCGTGCCGAGAAACAAGAGTCATTAGTGCTGAGAAAGGCTATTTTGATGTGAATGTTAGGAGTTTCAGCTATTCCTAGGTCAACTATTTTGGGCCGACGTAGTTGAGCATTTAATACTTTCAACAGGATAAATATGCATTTAATTATTTGATCCTAATAGGTGGCATGTAGCCAATCATAAAATTGGAATGCCTAGGAGGCATAAGCCTTTTATTTTTGATCATTGATCTAGATCTATTCGTCAGATTTGAAGAGTATGATAAGATTGCTTCTTACCCTAATTTATAGAGACATATAGAGCACAGAGAGAAGGTGCATACATTCATGAGAGATGTGTGAAGGGTTGTTTTGACAAGAAGCATAGATCTAGCAGAGTGGAAGAGCAGTGAGCAACATAGTAAGACATATCATATTATAAGATCAGAGAAGGCATTATAAAGAGAAGATCCGTTATCAACATCAGAGTGCACATGGAAGGATCAGTATTTGAGACATTCTAACAAGTGTATCAGGTGAAATCTCTTAACAGAGTGGTTCTAACAGACCTTTCTAAATCTCTTAGACGAGTTCTTACTTTACTGTAAGTTGAAATCCTTTTACAAAGTAGATTTTAATGATCTGTAGCTCTTAACCGGGTAGACCTTTAACTAGGTAGATCACCATAAGTGATCAAATTTTTTTAGCCCTAACAGGCACACTTTATTGCTACAGTAGTGAAGAATTTTTGGGTGTCATCCCCACCCCAGTTTTACCTATTTGGGTTTCTGGGTTACCAAATTCTGTGTATTGTGTTATTTATTTACTGTCATGGATGCTACTAGATGTTAGATCAATTTCATATATGTATGTTTGTGGATCAGTTTGTTTTAAAGTGATTAAAGTTCAAGATCTGATTCACCCCCCCTCTCAGTATCTTGCTTTCCCATTATTGTATTTCCAACAATTGGTATCAGAGCTCAGTTCTCCCATAAGAAGTTTTAATCAGCTTGAGAGTACAGATCTTGAGATGAAGATTTACAAATTGGGTAAAGTCATTGAGAATCAAAATATTGACATTCAACTAGCTTTACATCAGCTTGAGACAGCAAGACAGGAATTAAAGAAGTCCCTGATATCTAGGAAATATTTGGCCAAACAAATGAATGATACACATTATCATGAATAAGACACTGCTAATCTATTTTAGAATAGAGACTCTACTAAGAGTGATGCAACAATTTTAGATCTACTGGAAATGAATAATTCACTATGTGAAGAAGTGAAAAATCTGAAAAGAGAACAAGAAACACAAACAGTAAGACTATCTGAGATAGTGGAGCAAAAGAAGAAAGTTGAAGATGACAAAGCTATGGCTGAAGAAGACAAAATAATGTTGACTACCAGACTTGATGAAAGAACACATGATGTACAAATGATGACAATCAATCAGGTTGATATGGCAAATCAACTGTTATTTGTGAATCAAGAGATCAGTAGGAAAGACATGGAAATTGTGAATTTGAGATCTGAGAACATTCAATTGAAGGATGAATTGAGATTTGAGAAAGAACTAAATGAAAGGTTGAACATACCTAATGAAGCTTTGACTCATTTTGAGAACTTGATGGAAGCATCAAGGAGATCAAAAGATTCTTCTGGATTAAGCCACACTGAACAAAAGACATCTACTGAGAAAGGAGAATCATCTAAGATTGGTGAAAGGAGGAATGCAAAGATAAAGAACAAAAAACCTGTATGCCACCATTGTGGAAAATTTGGATACACAAAAAATATCTGCCAAAGCATGAATGGTAAGTCCAATCCCAAACCTAACTTTAATGGTTAATGTTTTAACTGTAAAAAGTTTGGACATCAAGCACGTGAATTTAGGACAAAGGCAAGCAATGCACCTCCCACACCTAGATTCAATGGTAACTATTATAACTATCAGAAATATGGACATAGAGCACAAGATTGCAGATCTAAGGCTAAACAACAATGGACATCAAAGACACAAGCAAAAGTACCAAGGAAAGGTAACACTTACAATTGGGATTACAACACATGGCATAGTTGTCATTATTGTGGTGAGTATGGACATGTTCCAGAAAACTGGATAAGGAAAAATTTCAGAGGAAAATCAAAGAGTTGGATGAATGGAAGCTTAGTTTGTCACAATTGTCTGAAAATTGGTCATACTAAGAAAGATTGCAAGACAAGGGTACCTGCTCCTAGTATTGAGAAGATTAGAGCACAAATGAACCAGACATGGGTAAGGAAAACATAATCGAGCAATAGTGAAGCTACTAAAGCTGAGGTCACCCAATCCAATGGATCAGGTGCTCACACCATCACTATCTAAGCAAATGAGGTATGTAAGGAACTGTATTTAAATTTCATATCTTACATTAGTTCCTAACATATATTGTGACAAAGTCCATATCTGCATATGATAAGATGCATCAAGACATATTTTTAAGACAAAGTACCGAGAAAAGTCATTTAAACACTATCGGTGTCAAGCATCAGTATTATACTGAGACCGAGCTCATCGACATGTGTGCCGATCTAGTTTGGGTTGCGACCGATAGATTGTCAGAGCGACCGAGGACAACTATTTTGCACTCACTCCAATAGATAGAACATTTATTGCAAACCTACTTTTTGACCCTCGAAGCCTATAAAGGAATGAACCATTCACGATTCTTTTCACCTTGAGATTTGAGATTTCTTGAAGTGTTGAAGCATTGGTGAGCTTGATTTCAACAGAGATTTTTGAAGAATTCTATAGCATGCCGCTGGCCATTCAACAAAAGTGTGAACTTCGACAGTTGTCGAGGTACTCTGTTTCATCTTTGAAACCCTTTCCTCTTGAAATCATGGCCGCTAGTTTGTTTGCACAAGCTAAGGGAATGGAGAAGGAATTGAGAAAATTTCAATTGGTGAGGAGCAACACCTGTGCGCCTCCCAACTTTCAAGTTGTTCCTGAGAACGCTATCAAGGGTGATCTGACTGGAGCCCTATCTTTGATCCCTTCAAAGGTACTTATGATTCATGACATTAGGGCATGTTACATGTGTAAATTAGTGAATTTGGAGACCACAAGATGAGGGAATCCTACGGGAAATTATGTAAAGATGGAGCCCTAAAACCTAAACACAATCATCTAGCCGAGCGAGGGTTAACTCAAGCCCTAGAGTTTCCAAGGAATTTTAGGATTGAATGGATCAAAATTGTTCTTAGCAAGGTACATGATATGAGCATTTGGTTGGAGAATGGACCAGTAAAGATTACCAAGGATATCATACATTGTGTAAATGGTTACCCTACTATCAACAAGAAAAGGACCATGAAATGCCAGAGTAAAGAAGACATAGAGAAGGTCACTAAAGCCGTCTGGAATGAAAGGGGAATGAAAATTTCCACCATCAAAGACTTAGAACTTGATTTTGCAGTAAGGGTTATAGCTCACAAGTTCTATCAGTCGAGCTGACTATACAGTGCGCCTTGTGTTGCATTTGACCAAGCATGGAAAATCATCAAGAAGGATCACACATATGACCTGGCTGAGCTACAAATAACACAGCTTTCCGAGAACCTTGCATCAATCAAGAAAGAAAAGAATTCTATGTGTAAGTTTGAATGCCTGCTTGTCTACATATTTTTCTATATTCAGAAGACTTTTCCTACCTTTTAAGACTTAGTATGGAAAACATATAGACCTATCACCCAATAGATAAATGTACTGATTCAACAATTAGGTGATAATTTTGATAATGTAATGGAAACATACTTTGTGGAGTTCAAGAAAAGTATGGGACTGAGAAGCAGAATTCCTAGTTCATTAGTTGAAAAACATTATGAGGATGTGTGCTATCTAGTAGACACATATTATACTTATGTTCAGGCTGTAGTACCTAGGGTATCATGGTTAAGGCCATTACCTTATGAAGTAAAGATAGATGAAACATCTGCAGCCATAATAACTTTACTAGCAGAGGAAATTGACAATACTGTTAAACATTTTGGTAATTATGAAGAAGCCAAGGTCAAAATTTCTATGAACCTAAAGGCTGGAACCATGGAAAGGAAGAGGAAAACAATTTTCAAGAATCTGAAGAACATGGTTGGCATTGCAAGTGATGAGGAAGAAGAGGATGAATCTCTAGGCTTAACTACTGGACAAGGAGAGGACATATCTAGTGAAGAAGACGAAGAAAATGAGTCTGAAGAGGATGTAGTTGTTAAGGGGAAAGGGAAGCAGCCAATGGTTGCCAAGGAAACCAAAGTAAGAAAAGTCAAACCTCAGGCTACCCTTCATACTAAAAATATACCAAGGACCAGGGCATCAACTATTTCACCTCCTGTGGTGAAAACATCCGTATACACAAGGAAGAATGCTGTTGAGAGCAACTCAGGGAAGAAGAAACAAGTCAAAACCAAGGTTGTGCTGAACATTCTTGCCAAAAGACCAAGGAGAAGGAGACTGATCTTGAATGATGAAGAAGATGAGGAGACATAAACTGATGTGCTGAGAAACATACCTATAACATCATTCAAACATCCTACAGACATTGATGAGGTATGCAAGAATATTAGAAGTTCAACTGGTTTATCTGGATTTAAATTTGTCAAATATGAAAAGAAAAGTATAGAGAATAAGATCAAGTTACAGGAAGCTCTATTAGACATGATGAGTACATTCAAATTGATACCTATAGATATAGGGAATAGTGTCCCTATAGAAATTTATGATTTCTTATCTGGTAAATGGGAATTTGCATTGATGACTGAAAGGCAAATAAGGGAAGCAATTTTGGCTAGAGTCATCCTAGACTTGACAAAGAAACAAAAAGAAAAATTTGTTGAACAATATAAGAAAAAGTTTGTACCTAAACATAGAGCTTATGCTATTTTGAAGAATGATATTGAAGGAGTAGTACAACAAAGTACTCAGATTTGGAAAGAGATTTTTGGGTTGTCGGTCCCAAAAGAGAAGAAAATAGATGAAGGAACCTCTGAGAAGACCACCACTGAACAAGCAAAAATAGGGTCTGGACCATCAAAAGAAACAGGTGAAAAGAAAAGTGTAGACTCAAAAATGGATAGTCCCTTTGACACTACTATTGTCAATCAGGATTGCGCCTATAGCTGGATGCAAAATCTAGCCATCCTGTTGGAACATGGAAACATTCTCCTAGGTGGATGAGAGAACAAATCTCTAGATTCTAGGTTGGTTCCTATTGAATTTGGGATATCACCTAGTATTGATTTTTTATGGTTTTGGGAAAAGGGAGAAGGAAAAAACTTGAATCAATGAAAACTAAATAAGAAAGGTGATACACCAAAGATGAATGCAGACTTATCATAATAACAAAAATGTACCTACAAACTACACATTACTAAGTTCTGCAAATGATTTCACTTCTCAACACCTAGGATAGTTTACAATTCCTTATTAGGGTTTGGTACCACTAATAATAGGAATTCAACCAACAAACAAATAACTTTATGCAAAAGGTCAATTCTTTAAACCTAGAATAGGAATTTGTAGCAATTCACTAATCTATGTTTTAAAAGGGATACACACTTAAATGAAGAAAAACTTGAAAAGGATAGATGCAATCTACTCAAAAAATATGTGTGAATGGTAAAGCCAACTTTATTATCTAAAAAATATGCAAAATGTGTACAAAATACAAAGGGAATTGGCAAAGGAACAATGTGTTCACTAATAGCTCAAAATCCCCCAAATTTTGGACCCTTTAAAATGAATAAGAAGTTTGAATATATAGCCTCCAAGGCCTATTTCAAAAATGAAAATCCCCCCTAAAAGTCCTCTTGAATCAGCTAGATCACCCCTGAAATTTGGTGCCCAAATGATGCCTATAATGCAGCTTTCAAAGAGCTCTTCATGATCTCTCTAAAACCCTAAACCTAAGGCATAAACCATGCCTAAAATCTAGCTTTCAAATATTGTCACTAATGTTGATTTAAAGATTTACATCTTAAAAATATCCATCAACATGTTACATGGCATCTCTAAACATATCCCTAAGAATACATTATAATATGGAATCCTAACCTACAAACTCCATCATATGGTAAAAGAAATTGATCCATATTTACAAATAACCCTAATACCATGTATAACCCCAACACATGAAGCTGAAACCATAGTCTTTTAAAAAAAACCTAACAAACTCGACATCCCAACCCAAAAACCCAACTTCACAAGCCAAGGTCAACATGACTAACACAATATTAGAAATATCTTTGAGATCCCATGTGATGATAAAGTCGTGGATTTTGATGAAGAGCTTCCGAGTACTGTGGTTGACAGAATCTTTAATTCAGACTGCATTGTGGACTCCAAAAATCTATCAATTCCAGCATACGCATCCTTGTATCGTATTGCATTCTGTGTGTTTGAGAAGTAAACTTAGGGTTTCTTGTCACTATTGCTGCCATGTATGCATTTGGACTGTTAGTTTTTGTCATTTATAGGAGTCTTTCCCAAACTTATGAATTTCATCATGGAGCTGAGACTCTTCTCTGTAGTTGTCTCCAAGTTGAGAAAGGTAACTCAACTTCTTGCTACTTGCATATCATTTTCTAATACTGTAGTTTTGAAAATGTGAATAACAATGTTTATGCCCTATGATTTTAAGAATCTCGGGCTTCTTATTGTTTACCAAAGTGCATCATCTTTTGTAGGTATTTGCATATACACTGGAACTCAGGTTCTTCTACTGTGATCTTGAGTGCATTTGAAACTCAGGCACTTGCTATTAATTAGGTCTTCAGATGAAACTCGGGGTCCATTGTTTATTTCCTGGAATCTTTGTATGCATGGCGTCTCTTGCATGTATTATAGAGCTTGAAACTTGACCTCAACTTGGGGTTTCATTGAACTAGAAGTTTAGACACCATAATGCATGGTGTTTTGCATGTATTCTTGCCAGAACTAGAACTCAACTTCTTGACTTGGAGTGAACTTGACCTCCACTTTTACCTCATCTTTCAGTTTCTTTGCTGATGTTCACATGCCATATAATATGGTGCCTCTCATAATGTTACATCTTAGTTGTACTTGAACTTTGCATAGCTTGTTGAATATCAACATTTTGAACTCGGGTTCCTCTTTTTATTTGAATGTGGGCATTTTGCACTCGAGCTCGTGTTGTTAACTGGGTCTTCTTTCCACCACAAGCTTGGGCCTAGTCTGGAATGTGGCTGAAAGACATGGAGATGTCTTACCTAAAACTTGACCTCTTCTAGCCACATCTTTAGAATTATCCCAAACTTATGGTGCTCAAATGATCTTCAAGCTCGGACCCCATCAAATCTATGAGTTTAAAAGATAAGTTATTTTCTTCATCTTTTCACTTCGATCATTGTCTGCATCTTTTAGAACATCTTTGTCTTCCTGTTTCTTCTGCTTTCACTATCAATACTGTCACTTCCATAGCTTGGATGTAGATGTATACTTGACTTTGTAAATCTGTAAATAAAGCCATCAGTTTAATGGAAAAAACATTATAAAAATAGCATTTATTAAGGTACCCACATGGCTTTTATACATAACTTCAGTCTTTCAATTTTGTAAATGTTTAAAGAATCTGTAGCTATCTTAAAACGTATGTAAGATGTGTAGGAATATATGAACTCGAGTTTCTCTACAGCTCAGCTTCCACTAATGTTCACTCTTCATTACTATTTATGCTTCGCTTCTATTGTATTAACATTTCATTGCACTATGCTTGCTGTTTGTGCACATCATGATGTTTTATGATTGAGTTGTATCCTTCATTTCCTTGTAAATCTGCTATTAAGAAATAGTTAGTGATAAAACATAACAGTATTGCTTTTAAAAAATGAAACCTATCTTGCTGCTTGGTGCCACCATTGTAGCATAGAAATGAGATTCATTTTGACTTCTGTTTACTTTGCTTTATCTGCTATTATTTTCTGAGATACATGATTATTTTTACAAATCTAGAAACAAACTAGCAGATAATGTTGAAACCATTATAATAATAGTCTTTCTTCTTTGTTTAAAAAACATCTGAACTTGCTATCCTACCTTTATTGCTGTCTGTATGCACACTGTCAGTTTAACTCACTTTTGTTGATTTAGACACTATTGTCATACTTGGCTTCTATTGTATAATCATTGCATGGATTTTGCATAGATTCAATGTTCAACATGCTGATATTATGTTTAGTTTATATGCAAAACTAACACTAAAATACAAGTAGTCCAGTCCTTAGTTCAATTTTTCTCTTACTAATAGCAGCCACTGCTTGAAGCTATGATGCTTTGTATATGTTCCTTCAGTTTGTGACTATTGAAAATAATTCCGCTTCTTTATATTAGGACTTGAAGCTTTGATCACTTCACTGTTATGTTGTAATGCCACATGCTTAAGATTTGAACACTGTTATTTTGAAATATACTTTGGTTAGACTGTCATTCTGTTTATTTGCTAGATTCATGTAGCATTCATTATGGTTAAAATGAACTTTAATCAATTTGATGTAGCAATTTCTTCTTGAAAACCAACATGGCTGTTACAACTTGGCCTTGAATACATGGCCGCAAGTTTCAAGTGTATCATTTAAAGTGTTTTGACAACAAATGCATGATTACATATTATTTGATAACTTTGATGTAGATCAATAATCTAAATGTAACAAGACTCACAACACATATTTTCACTTCCAGCAATGAAATATGTTTGTGTACTTTATCTTTAGCATCCTTTCAGCCTATAGAACTATTACCCATGGGGTTCGAGCATGGGATCATGACTCCCATGGGTCAAATTCATGACATAAAGCTCATTCCAAACATATATCTTTCTTGCATACACTGTAATGAGTGCATTTTCTAGTTAGTATTCAATCTGCACATGAAGCAAGCAGTACTAGTATTCAAAATGATCTCTTTTTATGTCTTCCTCCTTCTGCACTTTTAATGTACTTGATAACAACATTTATATTTGATGGTGCTCATTCAACCTGCAAATATGCTTTCTTTTTGTTGTAACATCCTTCAATTAGGAACAATCTGCATCTTCTTATCTCATATGCATCTCTCATAACAACATTGTTATTACTCCATTGTGTCTTTTTCCTTTCTTGCATATCATACTTTAGAATTCGTGGTCATCTCTTGCTTGCACATAATCAATTATGAATCCCTATGTTAGTTTGATGGATTCAATTAGTAAATCTATGTTTGTATGTAAATGTCATGTGGGATGATATTTATGTATGAATGTGGGTTTGCATGTTGGACTTATTGATCTAACATAGGAATGCTTTGCTTCTTAAATAGAAATCTCTTTCTAATGCAGTATAACAACTGTATGCAGTAAAAGGTTTCATAAAACTATGTCCTTTTGATACTTAATTTAATTATTGCAGATGTATACCTTGTTATTGCATTGATGTTTACTTAGTTGATATGCAGTTCTAAAAGTGTTGATAATAGTAGTATGTTGTTTGTGTTTTATGCATTGCTTAGATCCAGTTGGATCTAACACCATTCTCTCTCTCATGATGCAGATAAAAAACAAAAGACTTAGGATGGGACAAGACTACATTCTTGAAGACCCAGATGAATCCATTTTCTCAACCTCTACATGTAGGAGACCAGCTTGACAACAACCATAAGACAAGGCAATGCATGAAGACCCTTACTTCATACTACTATCATGCTTCCTTTTTACTTTCAGTACTGTATATTTTCTCAGTATTCTCCACTGAAAGATGTAACCTATAAAGGAAATCTTGCTTATTGCATTCATTTTAAATGTTCAATAATGATCCAATTTTTTGAATTTGAAAGTTTACATCAGATCAATACTTCGAGAACAACATAAGTGTTAATCATGAATGCAATAATAAAATACTTTTCTTCAATATCTGAATAAAGTTTGAAAGGATGTACCTTTATGCAAGTCTTTTCTCCTGTTTATAGTTTCTAGGCTGCATGCATAATTTTCTTTTGAATTTGATCAATTCTCCAACTTTAAGATAGCAACTATGAAATTCATAATCCAATGTAAGATATTAAACAATTTAGCAATTTAGTGCAATTAAAATGATAACATTTTCTGGCGACCACTTAGAGATGTTTTCCTACTGAACAAAATCAGACCAGTTGTCTTTTTCTTATCCATTTGGCCAGATTCTTCAACTTTTAGGAATAACTAAACTTCTAAAAATTGAAAACCAACTGAAAAATGACAACTGGAACTAGAACTGAAACTTGTGCTGATCATCAGTTAGAGAAAGAAAAAACTATCAACGAACAACACCCTGCACTTCATCATTTCTATCTCAACCTATGTTTATGATGTGATGCAATAGAATGTATCCATGCACCATATGATGGATATAATTTAGATGATGATGATGCTGTCTAGAAATAGAAACAAACCAAACCTGAAGGCAAAATGAGCTTGAACAACAATCTTTGATTGCATGATATTGGTGTGGGCATGATGCATATGATATGGGACAATAGAAATTATCCATGTCTCATATGATGGGTATGATGTTCATGCACATGTCATGTGATTGATCTTGCTATTTCTGTTCATTCTAACCTTCAAAACTTCAAAATAAACTATCTGAAAACAACTTCTTTTCCCACCATGATCAGATTATTGAGGTATTCATTATTTATAACCAGGAATCCAAGGGATCTCCCGATTATGGATGATGTGTATCTTCTTTATTTGATCATTGTGTGAAAATAAGTACTAACTACAACTAACTAAAAGGAAACTAACTATGTGCAAAGCACTTATTCACACCAAACTAACCTCAAAAGCAACATTGCTTGAGGTGGATCCCATTAATTCGGATCGACAATTCTTCTCCTTCCATGTTTGAGATCTGAAAAACATTATGGGCCTTGCATCTTGTAATCACAAATGGACCATCCCAAATGTCATCAAATTTTGAATTCTTACCAGGTCTGCTCTTCTTCTCATCCCATTTCAGAACCAAATCACCTTCTTGAAAGACTCTTGTGACAAATTTTCTATGAAATGTCCTCTTCATTTGAACATGATGCTCTTCCAACTTTTGAAAAGATTCTTTCCTAATCTCTTCTAACTCTATTAATTCAACTAACCTTATCTCCATGGGTTGCTGGTCTAGCAAATCCAATTCCTTGATCAAGCTCAAACTTGGCAGCTTTATTGAAATTGGAAATCTTGATTCTCTTCCATAAACCAGCTTATAAGGTGAGTTACCTGTTGAGCATTTTGGAGTGATTCTGTCATCCCACAAGACTTGCTTCAACTCACTGCTCCAAACTTGCTGGTTGTCTTCAATAGTCCTCTTGATGATGCAAATCAAATTTTTATTTGTTGATTCAGCCTGTCCATTACTCTATGGGTAATAATTGGATGAGGTACTAAGATAAACATTATTCTTTACTGCCCAATCAGTAACTATGGTGCCTAAAAAGGCCAAAGCATTGTTAGAAATAATGGTCTCAGGTGCTCCAAACCTTGCAATCAGATCTTCATAGAAATTCAAAACTGAAGTTTCATTTGCATCTTTCAATGCAACAACTTCAGTCCACTTAGTAAAATAATATGTTGCTGTCAATATATATCTATGCCCTAAACTTGATGATGGGTTTATGGGACCAATAAAATCTAAACACCATTTGACAAAAGGCTACTCAACTTGAATTGGATTAAGAGGTAAAGCTGTTAACCTTTGCTTGTTTGAGAAAATAGCACATTTCAAACACCTTCTTACCCAAATGAAGACATCTTTGTATAGGTTTGGCCAAAAATAGCCAGCCTTCATTATCTTCAATGCTATAGTCCTAGCTGCAAAATGGCCACCCGCTGGTCCATCATGGAATTCTTCTAGGACCTTGTCAATTTGATCTCCACTGATGCATCTCAGCAATACACCATTATAATCCCTCTTATATAGCACATTATTTAGCAAACAATAAGGAATGGATTGCAATCTAAAATACCTTATTTTTTATCTATCCAAACCTTCAGGACATTGTTCTGTTTGCAAGAAATCAACCATCTCTTTCACCTAATCATTCTGCAAATCTGGGACAATAACTTTCTCATTGTCTTCTAAAGCTAGAATTGCTTTGGAATCCTCTTTTGGAGTGTTATCTCCATTTCTAGCAAGATGTTCACATAAACCATTACCTCTTACCAGCTTGGTAACTTTAATTTCAATGTCATATTCCATTGCCTTTGTGATCCAACTAGCTCTTTTGGTGTTTAAATCCTTATTCAACAAAAACTCCATAATAGAAGGATGTGAAACTATTAAATTTATCTTATTGTTAGAAAGCATATGTCTGAATTTCTTCAGACTTATAATTACAACAAGTATGTGCTTCTCAACAAATGAATAAAGCAGTTCATAGTCCTTAAGTCCTTGACTAAAAAAGGCTATTAGCTATTCATAACCTATGTCATTCTTTTGAACTAACATGACAGCAATGCTATCAATATTCCCATATGCATACGAAATTAAATCCTTTGAAAAGTTAGGATTTAACAAGGTAGGGGCAAAAGCTAATGCTTCCTTAATCAATTCAAAACTGAGCTTGCCTTCTTTGGTCCATTTAAAAGAAATGTTTTTCTTGAGCATGGTTATTAATGACATTAGTAATCTAGCAATATCTAGAATGAATCTCCTAACAAAGTTGATTCTTCCTAAGAAACTTTGAAGTCCCTTTTTGTGAAGAGGAAGTGGTAAGGCAAGGATAGCACTTACTCTTTCAGGTTCAATTGTGATACCCTCTTTTGAAACAATAAATCCCAATAATTTTCCTTCATGGACAACAAATATACTCTTCTTGGGGTTTAAAGAAATACCATATTCTTTGCATCTTTCAAAGATAATCCTTAAATGCTGAAAATGTTCTGATGCATTTTTTGAGAATATAGTTATATCATCCAAATAAACAAGTAAAAACCTGTACATCACATTTATGAAGGCCTTGTCCATAGCCTTATGAAAGGTTGCACCTGCATTTGATAGACCAAATGGCATCTTTTGATAAGCCATAGTTCCCCACTTGGTTGTAAATGTTATTTTGAACCTATCCTCCTTCACCAAAATCTGGTTGTAACTAGAGAAACCATCCAGCAATGAGAACCACTCTGAACCTGAAACAACCTGCAAGATTTGTTCCATGGAAGGTAAAGGATGTCTATCCTTCAATGAAGCTTTGTTTAAGTCATGGAAATCAACACATAAATGGATTTCTCCATTCTTTTTCCTAACAGGAACCAGATTAGATACCCATGAAGTATGCTTTATTGGAAAAATGATATTGCTCTCAATTAGCTTATTTAACTCTTTAATCACGACAGGATCTAACTTGGGATTTATTGGCCTTTGTTTTTGCCTAACTGGTTTGGCTCCTAGTTCTAATTTAATTATATGCTGAGAAATATCAGGATTAAATCCTTTCAAATCTGAATAACTCAAAGCAATAATATCATGGAATTCATTACATAAGTTGACAAAGGTTTGACGTTCTTCAGGTGTACATACCTTTCCAATTTTAAGCACTTTATCCTTTGTAGAAAAAATATCCTCGTAATGCTCCTCCTTTATCTGCAAGCTGGATTTATCCTTTTTGAAATGATCACTAGTACCAAACATAGATTCCAAGGTCACAAGACCTTTGGGCATCGTATTTGTTCTTAGCTGAATAATTTGGTCCTCATATTGTTCCTGCAATCTTTGCTGGTTTGGCTGTGCAAACTCAGCTTCTTCTCTTAAAAAGTTAACAATATGTCGGTCAGATTCAAAAATTTGCCAACAATCAACATTGTTAGGGATAGTAGGTCTAACAATTACTTTAACATAATTTAGCCCCTTACTTTTTCTGATCTCTATTGGAATATCATACTAGGCTCCAATAGCAGCAAGCCTATCAGCATGTTTGTTCTGATTTCTAGGAATGGACTGTAGATTAAAGGCTTCAAAGCCTTCAATTAAATCCCATACAAAATGCTTGTAGTTTTTTAACAAATCATTCTTAGTTGCATGTACATTCATAACTTGATTCACAATTAATTCTAAATCACCATAAACTTGCAAACTGCTAACATCTCTTTTAATGGCCCACTTCAATCCATTTATGAGGGCTTCATATTCAACCACATTGTTTTTACAGCTAAAAGTGAATCTGAAGGAAGCATAATACCTTTTATTTGTTGGTGAAACCAGCATGCAATCCCCTCTTGCACCCACTTTACTGTGTGAACCATCAAAGAACAACTTCCAAACAGTATTAGGTTGCTGTTCCAGATCTAAACCTACATCATTTTTCATGGCTAGAAGAAAATCAGAAATCTCATGGATAACATAGTTACCCAAACTTGGTTCTTCAATTTGCTCATCTGAAGTTCTTACATTGTCAGTTGCCCAATCATCTAACAACATATCAGGAAACTTACTTGTGTTTGAGCTTCAAAAAAATCAGATATTTCCTCCTGGTCAAATGAAATAATTATTGATTCATTTCCAGCACTAGAAACATACTGTTCAACACTTAATTTTGCAATGGGATCTGAGGGTATAGTAACCTTAGTATCGTACCTTGTGTGAAAAAGCATGTGAGTCCAATCTGCTGATAGATAACCCCCTATTTTGGCAGTAAATTCTCTCGATAAGCATATAGAGAAGTTAGGAGGAAAATCTATAATATACACATCCATAGGAACATAAAAAATAGGGCAAGCATGCAGTGTTAAATCTAGATTCCTTATGACTCCCACAGTTGCCATTGCTGTCCCATCTAACTGGACTACTCCCCTTTCAAGTGGTTCATACTTTAGGCCTAACTGGTCAACAATTTTCTTAGGCATAAATGAGCTAGTGGCACCAGAATCAATCATGAAATTATGAACTAAATGCTTTCCTATAATGACAGTGACATAAAATGGATGAGGCTTGATTAACTTAGCTGATTTATGGGGTGTACTTGTATTTGCAGCAACTAAAACCTTAGGGTTTTGCTGAGATAATACTTCATCAGATAGCGTGAGTGCTTGTAATGCCTCTTGTAACATGTCCCTTTGGCCTGGAAGAGCTAGAACATTCCACATGGAAAAGGAAACATTTGTCTTCTTTTAATGATCTACAATATTGAAGTTCTGTGCACTAACCTTTTGGTGCTGTTTTAAAAGAGCAGGCTCACTTGCTATCTGAATAGACTATTCTGCTTCTTTATGAGCTTGTGAATGCTATTTTGTTTTCTACTGTACTATAGTAGGAAGCTATTGTACTTTATCATTTGGCCATTGATCATTTCCATCCTTCACTTTTGACCTTGTTCCCGCTACTATAGGTCTCCATACTTGATTTGGGTCAAAATTTGATGCTAAAACAACATCATCATCATCATTAAAATTCACTAATGAAACATCAGGATTACCTTGCATTTGTGATTGATCATACTGTACCTCTGATCAACTATTAGCTGGCTATCCTTTCAGCACATCTTGTCTTCTAGCTTCCAAAAGCATGAGGGCAATCCAACCAGAAATGCCCATCATTGTAGGTGTTGTACCTTTTAGCTTCTTGCACATAGTTATTTTGAGGAACCACTGTCATCACCTTGGAAGTACTTGCAGTGGCGTAGTTATATCCTTGAATAAATTTTTGACCATAGTCTCTTCATTGTCTTTGGGATGGCCTTGACTAATTTGAGCTAGAGGCTTGATTCAATGGCCGACTTTGCTAGTAAGAATCTTGCGGAGGTCTATTGTATTGGCCCTGCTGCCTCTTCAAATTTGTAAGCTCATTACCAAAATTTTGCAATGTCTTCAAGATGTTGTCACTTGTGTCCTTTAACTCCCTAATAGTAGTTGTGGTAGCATATTCCTCCGCTACAACCTGCATATTTAATGCTAGTACTGGTGGAATAATCATAATCGGTGGTATGACAACTGGTACAACAGGTTGAATCTCTGCACAATAAGGCATTGGAGGCCTTGCTGGTAATTTTGTAGCTTGTATCAAGCTGTTTTATGCTCTAATAGCAACATAAGTAGAAGGTAAAGTATTACCTCCCATAGACTGTATCATAAGTGCAATATCAGGGTTAAATGATTTCAAACAGAAAAGAAATGCATAGTCATTAGATGGTCTAACAGATCTTGGAATTCTGTCCCAAGTTCGTTGAAAACAAAAGTTGAAATCAGAAATATGCTCATTGATATCTCTCTTAATAGTAGTTAATTTCTCAACCAAACAAAAATTATCCAATCTATCTTCAAACTTACTGATAAAAAAAGTACCTAATTCATCCCATGTAGCAATACAGTTAACAGGCAAGCTTCTAAACCAAATTAGTGCTTTACCTTTAAGTGATGCTGCTAATAATTTTAAAGCTACATCATCATGAGTAAGCTGATGTAATCCACATAAAGTAGCAATATCTTTAATATGCTCAATTGCTGAATTATGATTCTCACCATTAAAATATGTCAAACCTTTTAGTGCTGCTGGTGGAATGTCATGATGGACAACTATCTGCAATGGGCTGCCAGCATTAAAGGCCACAAATGTCAAATTTATAGCCATCTATACTGGTGGTACTTGCTGCTGAACTGTAGTTTGCACCTGCTACTGGGCTATAGATTTGTTAACTTGTGCTACCTTTCTCTAATATGTTTTCAATCCCAGAGTAGTAGTGCCACTTGTGGATGCTACGACAATGGACTAATTTCTTGTTGTTTCTTCAAAAATGGGTAATTCTGATTTAGAATTGTCAATAACAATTAAATATACAGGACAACCAAAATATTCAATTATTACCTCATGGCTTTCCAAAATGGCAGCTTGATCTTCAAAGATAGGGTTATCAAATAATGAAAAATCAAATCCCCTGAGAAGAGAGGATGATTCTCCTAAAGCTTGAGATGCTCTGTTTCTCCTTACTGATCTTCCACCTCTTCTGCTAGGTTGTAACTCTTGATAAATGAAGCCTTATTTGTTGGCTCTGGTAGGAGCTCTTCTCATTAAGATAAGTCTACAACTGAATCTACAACAAAAACTTCAAATAGAGTTGCCAGGTGCTGATAAAATACCTTCTCCAAGGCAGAAATATTGTTGCTCACACCAAAACAATAATAAGAAATAATAACTTCAAAGAACTGTGTAGTAGTTCCCGTCCCATCTGGTGTGCCAAAAACTATTATCAATCAGGATTGTGCCTATAGCTTGATGCAGAATCTAGCCATCTTGTTGGAACATGGAAACATTCTCCTAAGTGGATGAGAGAATGAATCTCTAGATTCTAGGCCGGTTCCTATTGAATTTGGGATATCACCTAGTATTGTTTTTTTATGGTTTTGGGAAAAGGGAGAAGGAAAAAACTTGAATCAATGAAAACTAAATAAGAAAGGTGATACACCAAAGATGAATGCAGACTTATCAGAATCCCAAAAATGTACCTACAAACCACACATTACTAAGTTCTGCAAATGATTTCACTTCTCAACACCTAGGATAGTTTACAATTCCTTATTAGGGTTTGGTACCACTAATAATAGGAATTCAACCAACAAATAGATAACTTTCTGCAAAAGGTCAATTCTTTAAACCTAGAATAGGAATTTGTAGCAATTCACTAATCTGTGCTTTAAACGGGATACACACTTAAATGAAAAAAAACTTGAAAAGGATAGATGCAAGACTTAGAAAATATGTGTGAATGGTAAAGCCAACTTTATTATCTCCAAAATATGCAAAATGGTTACAAAATACAAAGGGAATTGGCAAAGGAACAATGTGTTCACTAAAAGCTAAAAATCCCCCAAATTCTGAACCCTTTACAATGAATAAGAAGTTTGAATATATAGCCTCCAAGGCCTATTTTGAAAATGAAAATCCCCCCTAAAAGTCCTCCTGAATCAGCTAGATCACCCCTAAAATTTGGGGCCCAAATGATGCCTATAATGCAACTTTCAAAAATCTCATCATGATCTCTCTAAAACCCTAAACCTAAGGAATAAAACATGCCTAAAATCTAGCTTTCAACTATCTTCACTAATGTTGATTTAAAGATTTGCATCTTAACAATATCCATCAACATGTTACATGGCATCTCTAAACATATCCCTAAGAATACATTATAATATGGAATCCTAACCTACAAACCCCATCATATGGTAAAAGAAATTGATCCATATTTACAAATAACCCTAATACCATGTATAACCCCAACACATGAAGCCGAAACCATAGTCTTTTAAAAAAAACCTAAATAACTTGACATCCCAACCCAAAAACCCAACTTCACAAGCCAAGGTCAACATGACTAACACAATATCAGAAATATCTCTGACATCCCATGTGATGATAAAGTCATGGCTTTTGATGAAGAGCTGCTGAGTACTATGGTTGATAGAATCTTTAATTTAGATTGCATTGTGGACTCCAGAAAGCTATCAATTCTAGCATAGGCATCCTTGTATTGTATTGCATTCTGTGTGTTTGAGAAGTAAACATAGGGTTTCTTGTCACTGTTGCCGCCATGTATGCATTTGGACTGTTAGTTTTTTTCATTTTCTAGAGTCTTTCCTGAACTTACAAATTTGATCATGGAGCTGAGACTCTTCTCTGTAGTTGTTGCCAAGTTGAGAAAGGTAACTCGGCTTCTTGCTGCTTGCATATCATTTTCTAATACTGCAGTTTTGAAAACGTAAATAATAGTGTTTATGCCCTTTAATTTCAAGAAGCTCGAGCTTCTTGTTGTTTACTAGAGTGCATCATATTTTGTAGGTCTCTGTATATACACTGGAACTCAGGTTCTTCTGCTGTGATATTGTGTGCATCTGAAACTCGGGCTCTTGCTATTAATTGGGTCTTCAGATGAAACTCGGGGTCCATTGTTTATTTCCTGGAATCTTTGTATGCATGGCACCTCTTGCATGTATTATAGAGTTTGAGTTTTGATCATGACTTGGGGTTGCATTGAACTAGAAGTGTAGACACCATAATGCATGGCATTTTGCATGTATTCTTGCTAGAACTAGAACTTGGCTTCTTGACTTGGAGTGAACACGACCTCCACTGTTACCTCATCTTTCGATTTCTTTGCTGATGTTCACATGCCATATAATATGGTGCCTCTTTGCATGTTAAATCTTATTTGTACTTGAATTTGGCATAGCTTGTTGAATGTCAGCATTTTGAACTCGGGTTCCTCTTTCTGTTTGAATGTGGCCATTTTGCACCCAAGCTCGTGTTGTTAACTGGGTCTTCTTTCCACCACAAGCTTGGGCCTAGTCTAGAATGTGGCTGAAAGACATGGAGATTTATTACTTGAAGCTCAACCTCTTCTAGCTACATCTTAAAACTTATCCCAAACTTATGGTGCTCAAATGATCTTCAAACTCGGACCCCATCAAATCTGCGAGTTTAAAAGATAAGTTATTTTCTTCATCTTTTTGCTTTGATCATTGTCTGCATCTTTTAGAACATCTTTATCTTCCCATTTCTTCTGCTTTCATTGTCAATACTATCATTTCCATAGCTTGGCTGTAGATGTATACTTGAATTTATAAATCTTTAAATAAAACCAATAGTTTAATGGAAAAAAACATTATAAAAATAGCATTTCTTAAGGTACCCACATGGCTTTTATACATAACTACAGTCTTTCAAGTTTGTAAAAGTTTAAAGAATCTGTAGCTATCTTAAAACATATGCATGCTATGTAGGAATATATGAACTTGGGTTCCTCTGCAGCTCGGCTTCCACTAATGTTCACTCCTCATTACTGTTTATGCTTCACTTCTATTGTATTAACATTTCATTGCACTATGCTTGCTGTTTGTGCACATCATGATGTTTTATGATTGAGATGTACCCTTCATTTCCTTGTAAATTTGTTGTTAAGCAATAGTTAGTGATAAAACATAGCAGTATTGCTTTTAAAAAATGAAACCTATATTGCTGCTTGGTGTCACCATTGTAGCATAGAAATGAGCTCCATTTTTACTTCTGTTTACTTTGCTTTATCTCCTGTTATTTTCTGAGATACATGATTATTTTTACAAATCTAGAAACAAACTAGCAGATAATGTTGAAACCATTATAATAACAGTCTTTCTTCTTTGTTTAAAAAACATCTGAACTTGCTATCCTGCCTTTATTGTTGTCTGTATGTACACTGTCAGTTTAACTCACTTTTGTTGATTTAGACACTACTGTCATACTTGGCTTCTATTGTATAATCATTGCATGGATTTTTCACAGATTCAATGTTCAACATGCTAATATTCTGTTTAGTTTATATGCAAAACTAACCCTAAAATACAAGTAGTCCAGTCCTTAGTTCAGTTTTCTCTTACTAATAGTAGCTACTGCTTGAAACTATGATGCTCTGTATATGTTCCTTCAGTTTGTGACTGTTGAAAATAATTCAGTTTCTTTATATTAGGACTTGAAGCTTTAATCACTTCACTATTATGTTGTAATGCCACATAATTAAGATTCGAACACTATTATTTTGAAATATACTTTGGTTAGACTGTCATTCTATTTATTTTCTAGATTCCTATAGCATTCATTATGGTTAAAATGAACTTTAATCAATTTGATGTAGCAATTTCTTCTTGAAAACTAGCATGACTGTTACAACTTGGCCTTGTATATACGGCTGCAAGTTTCAAGTGTATCATTTAAAGTGTTTTGACAACAAATGCATGATTACATATTATTTGATAACTCTGTTGTAGATCAATAATATTAATGTAACAAGACTCACAACACATATTTTCACTTCCAACAATGAAATCTATTTGTGTACTTGATCTTTAGCATCCTTTCAGCCTATAGAACTATCACCCATGGGGTTTGAGCACAGGCTCGTGACTCCCATGGGTCAAATTCATGACATAAATCTCATTCCAAACATATATCTTTCCTGCATATGCTGTAATGATTGCATGTTATAGTTAGTCTTCAATCTACACATGAAGCAAACAATATGAGTATTCAAAATGATCTCTTTTTCTGTCTTACTCCTTCTGCACTTTTAATGTATTTGATAACAACATTTATAATTGATGGTGCTCATTCAACCTGCAAATCTGCTTTCTATTTGTTGTAACATCCTTCTGTTAGGAACAATATGCATCATCTTATCTCATATGCATATCTCATAACAACATTGTTATTACTCTGTTGTGTCTTTTTCCTTTCCTACATATCATACTTTAGAATTTTTGGCCATCTCTTTCTTGCACACAATCAATTCTGAATCCCTATGTTAGGTTGATGGATTCAATTAGTAAATCTATGTTTGTATGTAAATGTCATGTGGGATGACATTTATGTATGAATGTGGGTTTGCTGGTTGGACTTATTGACCTAACATAGGAATGCTTTGCTTCTTAAATAACATTCTCTTTCTAATGTAGGATAACAACTCTATGCAGTAAAAGGTTTGATAAAACTATATCCCTTTGATACTTAATTTAATTATTGCAGATGTATACCTTGTTATTGCATTGATGTTTACTTAGTTGATATGGAGTTATGAAAGTGTTGATAATAGTAGTATATTGTTTGTGTTTTATGTATTGCTTAGATCCAGTTGGATCTAACACCATTTTCTCTCTCGTGATGCAAATAAAAAACAAAAGACTTAGGATGGGACAAGGCAGCAGTCTTGAAGACCCAGATGCCTCCATTTTCTCAACCTCTACATGTAGGAGACCAGCTTGACAAAAACCATAAGACAAGGAAATGCATGAAGACCCTTACTTCATACTACTATCATGCTTCCTTTTTACTTTCAGTACTGTATATTTTCTCAGTATTCTCCACTGAAAGATGTAACCTATAAAGGAAATCTTGCTTATTACATTCATTTTAAATGTTCAATGTAATGATCCAATTTTTTGAATTTGAAAGTTTACATCAGATCAATACTTAGAGAACAACATACATGTTAATCATGAATGCAATAATAAGATACTTGTCTTCAATATCTGAATAAAGTTTGAAAGGATGTACCTTTATGCAAGTCTTTTCTCCTGTTTATAGTTTCTAGGCAGCATGCATACTTTTCTCTTGAATTTGATCAATTCTGCAACTTTAAGATAGCAACTATGAAATTGATAATCCAATGTAAGATGTCAAACAATTTATCAATTTAGTGCAATTAAAATGATAACAACTATAGTGGATGATAATAGCAAAGTGGATGCCGATGATCAGGATGAGCTAGAAGACACAATTATTGAATCGCCTATCAAGGCTACTAAGGCAGATGAAGAGAAAAATGAAGAGAAAGGAGCTATGAAAGAGAAGACAGAAGATCAAGAGGTAAATACTGAAAATCCACCTATTTTAGAGGTTGCTCAGACATTGTTAGACAACGGAGACAAAATGGAAGAAACTAGAGTCAAGCCTAAAGAAAAAGAGGATATACAAGTGTTGGTAAACCTACCACACTATGCTTCATCTACCCCCAGTGGACCCAAAATGGGGAATGTACCTGACCAGCAGGAAATCTTGATTAAGATGAAGGCAACAATTGAATTTCTTACTGACAAAGGAAAGGATATTATTGAAACTGAGCCGAATGACAGCTCACCAGAGCCCAAAAGGAGGAAGCTAAATAAGAAGAAGTCACCAAGTCAAAATGTCACATTAGATGAATTCATTGTGATTCCTAAATGGGATCCTGAAAGTTTGTCATACGAGTAGATTCAGACCCTTTAAGAACTTTTGAAGAGGAAGAAGAAACATGAAGAAATGAAGAGAGAATAGAAGAAGAAGCAAGGTCTGCATTATATCAAAGATATTTTTGAAAAATATTTTGATATGGATGATTTAAATGACTAGGCACCTATACTAGAACAAATAGTTCACATTGTACAAAAGGTGACTGATGATAAGATTGAGGCAAATGAAAAAATATTGCAATGGTCTGAGAGAAAGTTTAAGAACAAAGTATTGGAAAAGATATATGAAGAGATAGCTACAAAAAAGGTTGAACTTTCTTCTCTCATTGAAATTCTAGAAGAAGTTGCAAATAATGTATTTTATTTGTACAAGAGACTATGTGATGCATCATTCTTTACAAAAGAAAATCAACAGTTAATTGAGAAATTACACCTGGATATGAAGTCAACTGCAAGTTCACTGAGCATGGATGCTAGCTCTAGCTCCATTCATTTCAATAAGTTAACTCATACACAGAGGAGGTTAGCCGAGCTTATGGATGAAGATGAATGAATCAGGGCCAAATTGATTATGATTCAGGCTAATTTGATACCTCATCTAGAGTTTATTTAGAAAGAACTTACATCTACAAGAGAATTGGTAAAGAGAGACTCTCATTTCTCTATTGTAGAAAGTTTGGTAAGTCTAGCTGCCGAGCTAGAAGTTAAGTTGGGAGCTATGAAGTTTGTTAAAGATAGTTGGGATACTTCATTTTCATTGATTCTACAACTTCATAAACCATTTTTGGATAAGTAAAAATTAACCCCTCCGGCTATCAGTGATAAAAACAAGGGGGAATCAGGAAAGGAAGGAACAGATGAGTTGAAGGTATAATATTTTTTGCTGAAGGCATGTATATTATGTAGATAATCTATTAAGAATGAAGTATAATCAAATGGGGAGTACTGTATGTACTTAGGAAGTTTTGTGGATGTAAACGAAATGATTAGTATTTTTGCCACTAAATATCAAAGGGGGAGATTGTTAATCTCTAAGTTTTTGTTGATTATTTAGTGTCCACACTTAGTCATTTATCTAGGCAATTTTGGTCGGCCACCACTACGGCTGAGCTAAATAGTATAGGCCGAGCTACCCAACAATTCATTGCTAAGCAGAGTATATCATAGATGCTAAGCTACCCGACAAGTCTGTGCCGAGCAACATGAGTCATTAGTTCCAAGCAAGACACTTTTGATGTGAATGTTAGGAGTGTCAGCTATTCCTAGGTCAACTATTTTGGGCCGACGTAGTTGAGCATTTAATACTTTCAACAAGATAAATATGTATTTAATTATTTGATCCTAATACATGGCATGTAGCCAATCAGAAAATTGGAATGCCTAGGAGGCATACGCCTTTTATTTTTGATTGTTGATCTAGATCTATTCGCCAGATTTGAAGAGTATAATAAGATTGCTTCTTACCCTAATTTATAGAGACATACAAAGCATAGAGAGAAGGTGCATACATTCATGAGAGATGTGTGAAGGGTTGTTTTGACAAGAAGCATAGATCTAGCAGAGTGGAAGAGTAGTGAGCAGTAGAGTAAGACATATCACATTATAAGATCAAAGAAGGCATTGTAAAGAGGAGATCCATTATCAGCATCAGAGTGCACATCAACGGATCACTATTTGAGACATTCTAACAAGTGTATCAGGTGAAATATCTTAACAAAGTGGTTCTAACAGACCTTTCTAAATCTCTTAGCCGAGTGCTTACTTTACTGTAAGTTGAAATCCTTTTACAAGGTAGATTGTAATGATCTGTAGCTCTTAACCCGACAGACCCTTAACCAGGTAGATCACCAGAAGTGATCAAACTTTTGTAGCCCTAACAAGCACACTTTATTGCTACAGTAGTGAAGAATTTGTGGGTGTCATCCCCACCCCAGTTTTACCTATTTGGGTTTTTGGGTTACCAAATTCTATGTATTGTGTTATTTATTTACTGTCATGGATGCTACTAGATGTTAGATCAATTTCATATATGTATGTTTGTGGATTAGTTTGTTTTAAAGTGATTAAAGTTCAAGATCTGATTCACCCCCCTCTCAGTATCTTTCTTTCCCATTATTGTATTTCCAACAATAGGGAGGTAGGAAGTGTTATAATGAATTTAGAATAACTGAGAAGCGGGGTGAATAAGTTATCCACAGGTCTAGATGTAGAAATTATTACTATATAGCACTTTAAACAACCCATATCTTCTCGGTAGCAACAACATAAATCAATAACATAAATATGTAGTTTACTGTTCAAATGTAATCAGATTGCAGAAACTTATCAGTAAAAGACAACATTGACATTCACACAAGTTGACACCAAGATTTAACATGGAAACCCAATTTGGGAAAAACCACCAGTAACATGCTACCAAATTTTCACTCTTCATAAGTGAGCTTTGTTAGAAGCCAACTCTGTTAAAGGTTACAAAACACACTGCTAAATGTGAACTGGTTAATGGATTTAATCACCCTATCAGGAGTGGCCTTGTTAGAGGAATTAGAACATTCCACCTAAATGTCACCTTGCTCAAAGGATTTATACAATGATTGTTAGGTTAACCTGGTTAAAGGATTTGGACTGATACAATGGTTAGAAAGTTATCAGCAGGTGTGATTTGATACATACAACTTACTTTGTGAATCCAGATCTAATTCAGCTCTAATGCTAATTCACTGAGTGGCCTCCATTCTCATTTCTATCTTTAGATCTGATTGGAAAATCCATCAAGAAATTACTTTTGCAATCCTCTGCTTCTCTACTAGTTCATCCCAATCAACCAATTAACCATGCAATCCTCTTTGCATACACTTAGCACATATTGCTCACAACTTGAATAACCCCTCAAGGTTATCTTATACCTCTTCATCTAGGTAAAATAAATCTTTGCCGCTTAATTAGGATCGTAGATATTAGGTTAGGTTGGATCCAATGGATCTTTCCATAATTTACATTTAATTTACTTCTCCAAAGAAATCACTAATTAAATTTTGAATCCATGCATTAATTATGGTTACTCGTGCATTAAATAATGTGGACTATTCATGTTTATCCTTAATTAACTTAACATATCCCAATAAATTCAATTATATCGGCTAGAGATCAAATCTCAACATTTACCAAAATACTGGCGCTCGGCCAACACTGTGTTCTTCCACTCGGTCATCACTGATTTCCCCTATAATTTACTGGTGCTCGGTCGACACTAGAAATTATGCTCAGCATACACTGGTTCTCGATCGACATAAACTTTGCTCAACATATACTGTTCCCAGTAAAATGACATCTTTATCTTAGTGTTATAGATAAACAACACATTATTTTTCCAATGTGTCATTTGATTAAGTACCCTTGTAGTTTCTCATAACTCAAACATTTCAATCGGTCTTCTTGTTATCCTTGCCTTCAAATCTTCTTCAACAATCAATAGATATGGTACTCAAATAGATAGCAATAGTCTCACCAGTTAAGGTTTGACATCAATGACAAAACAACAATTGTTTACATTGTAGCTTTCCAACAATCTCCCTCTTTGGCATTGATGGTAACACTAAAATTTAAAACAATAATTTTAAAAACATAGTTACCATACAATCCAAATAGTCTGCCTGTGTTCCTTGATATGAACAAATCTTCATTAATGTCTTTAGCTTCATTCTAATTCTCATCTTGTAAAACATTTCTCCCTCTGTGTCTATAGTCACATTGAAATCTTTCTATTTCTTTTCATCTGTAGACTCCCTCTTTCAGTAATATCTCCCTTTTCTTTTCATCTGTAGACTCCCTCTTTCAGTAATCTCTCCCTTTTTCTCTAAGTAGTAAACTCCCCCTCTTTGACAACAATGCCAAAGATGTTGACATCTTCATTATGAAGATTCTTCGGTTCTAAATTTGTATCATGATGTTCCTGTCATCTTGCTTATGACTGATCCTCTTTTCTATCCTTGTCTTTCTTTCATAGCTTTAGGCAGCTTCCTAAAGTGTGACTCATGTGCATTAATGTGTCAAATATTCTGAATACAACATTTGATGCAACAATTCCATTCTGAACTAATTAGCCTCAGTTAGGGGAATCACCCCTAATTTTCCTCACAGATACTCATGAGCATCCTTGGATAGTGCTTTTGTAAATATGTCTGCCAACTATTCCTTAGTATGCACATATTCCAGTCTCACTTCTTTGTTTTGAACTAGCTCCCTCAAGCAATGATATTTGATATATATATGCTTTCTCTTAGAGTGCATCACAAGGTTCTTAGAAATATTAATGGCACTCATGTTATCACAATATATAACAACTAGTTCTATGATCTCCTCTTTCATACCTTTCATTAGTATTTTCAACCATACAGTATTAGAGCAATTAACTACTGCTGCCACATATTCGACTTCAGCTGTAGATTGCGAGGTGAAATTCTATTTCTTTCTCTTCCATGAAACCAATCTCTTTCCCAAAATAAATGCACCACCTGTGGTTCTTTTCCTATCATCCACATTTCCATCCCAATCAGAATCAGTGTAAACTCTGAGATCAAACTTGTCACTCTTTTTGTAATACAGACCATATTCCTCTGTACCCTTCAAATATCTCAGAATTCTTTTTACTACCATCATATGTGTCTCCTTGAGATTGGCATAAAATATTGCAACAATTCCAACAACCAGAGCAATATCAGGTCTACTGTGCACAACATATTGTAGCTTTCCAATCATTGACCTGTAAAGGGTTCGATTCACTTATTTTGTATCATCATTTTTTGTTAACTTATATCTAGTAGCCATGGGTGTACTTACTGGTTTTGATTCTTACATTCCAAAATTTTTTAGTATCTCCTTGACATATTTTGATTGAGTAATGTAGATACCATCTTCATTTGATATATTTGTAAGCCAACAAAGAATTTGATTTCACCAAACATAGACATCTCAAATTCAGTTTGTATCTCTTTTGAAAGTGTTTAGCACAACACATCTTGTCCACCAAATATAATGTCATCAACAAAAATTTCAACTAACAAAGTACCTTTACCTTGTTCTGTCTTCAAATACAAATTACTGTTGTCATTGGTCCTTATGAATCTAATCTTTATCAAATAATTGTGCAATCTCTCATACCATGCTCTCGGTTCTTGCTTCTATCCATATAGTGCCTTGTGTAGTCTGCAAACCATGTTCCTCTTGCTTGGGTCAACAAATCCATCACCTTGTTCAATGTACACTTTTTCTTCTAATATCCCATTCAGAAATGCTGACTTTACATCCATTTGAAAAAATTTAAAACCTTTGTAGGCTGTATATGCAAGTAAGGTTCTTACTCCTTCCAACCTTGCAATTGGGGTGAATGTTTCTCCATAATCAATTCCTTCCTCTTGTGCATAACCCTTGCATACCATTCTAGCTTTATTCCTTGTTACTTCTCCATTTTCGTTCAGCTTATTTTTGAATACCCATTTAGTGCCAATTACATTTTTGTCATTCAGCCTAGGTACAAGTGTCCAAGTCTTTTTCTTTTCAATTTTTTCAATCTCTTCATTCATGGATTGTATCCACTCTTACTTTTCTAAATCATCTTTTACTGTTTTAGGCTCAAAATCACATAACAAGCATGTACCATCTCTCAACTTACTTCTTGTCATAACTACAAAATCCTTCAATCCTATGATTTGATCAGGTTTGTGTTGCCTCCTCACATACTTTGCTAGAGTAGGTTCTTGTTTTGCTTCAGATTCATTATTCACATTCAATTTAGGTTGATTTTGTGTCTTGACATCTCCATCAGATAGCTCGACAATTGCCTCTTGTTTCCCAACAACCTCATTCCATGACTTGAAAGGTGTTAGCTGTTGCTCGACAACCTCTTCCTCAGGCTGAGGTAATACATTATAATCTTCCTCATCTAGATAGACAAATAATTTGTAACTTTCAGGTTCCTGTATGCATTCTGCTTCATTTCTTTCTGCATACTCATCAATTCTAACATTTTCACTTTCCAAAATTTTGTTAGTGTTAGAATTCAAAAACTTATATGCTTTACTTCTAGTTGAATAACCAAGAAATATCCCTTCCTCACCTTTAGCATAAGTTTTCTATTTATGTTATCCTTCAATGTGAAACATTTACTTCAAAAAACTTTTAAATATCTTACATTAGGTGCATATCCATACCATAGCTCATAAGGTGTAGCATTAGTACCTTTCTTGACTTGTACTTTGTTTAGGGTATAGACTTCTGTACTCACAGCTTCTCTCCAATATTTATGTGCAACAATTTTCTCCATCATTAGTATTCTGGCACAGTCCATGATAGATCTATTTCTTCTTTTAGTCAAATGATCCTTGGAGAAAAGCAACAAATCTCCTTATAATCTCTACTTTATAAAGCTTGACTAAAATGGATTATACTAAGGACTGAAAAGTAATGCTTTTGAAATAATAATTAAATAATCTACAAACTACAAAGTATGAACCGAACATGACAATTTCTAAATAATGATTAGATCAGTGCCTTATAAATACTTGGCCTATAGAGTCATAAAATTCTCAATCCTACGCACAATCAGAGACAGTTTTAAAAACTTTCTTTTAATAAAGCGAGACTATCACTTCACAGGCTTCCACTTGACTTATAATTCAAATCAATCTATATAGCTAATCTTATCGAATTTAACTCAAATTAAGAGACTGATAAAAAAAGAGAAGATACATAGATCTTTCAATTGATATTTAAATTATATATATTAATTTTGAATTATGATACTCAAGGAATTTAAGACAATGAAACACTCTATAAAATAGAATATCTGAAATAATAATTAAAAATATATAACTTATAACCACAAGTAAAAATAAGAGCACTTATCTTTATTAATGTTGAAAAAATAGTACATCAAAGTCCATGTTGTAGTTGTGATCAAATTCTATCCTATTAAAAATATATATTGTATTATTGTCTCTTTACATTATGTATATATATGTGTTTGAGTGGATTTCACACCTCTTTAGGGTGAAAAGACATAACCCTTATTACAAATTATTTTGAAAAAAAAATAAACTAACTAAAAAATAACTAGCGAAATTTTGGATTTGGCTTTGGCTGAAAATTCAAAACACCTCGTGAAAATCTAATATTTCTGCTGGAGATAGGAAATTTGATTTCCCAAACTAGGTCATTTTTAAATTTTTTAAATTTGACCATCTTCTTCCTCTGTCGGGCTGTCAGCATCATCTTTGTAGAAGGTCAAAATTCCATCATTTTTTGAAGGCTTCGATTAGTTAGTTCTATTTATTTGTGTCATAAAGCTTCCTTCCTCTGATTTTTTTAGTATGGAGAAACTTGATTTCTTGATAATGGATTGAGACTTCTAAATTCTCAAAATTTAGGGTACCAAGAGTGGCTCTTTCTGGAGATGTATGCTCCCTTTGAGCATAACGAGTTTCCAGCTATCTCTGGAGAAGCAGACCAAGTATCCACACCTAATCTGATGCAAAGTGAAATTGGGTGTCCCCAAGCCCCCCAAAAATGAACACTGCTTCTTTCCTCTATCAAACACATAATTCTGATCATGTAATAATTTGGATCTCCCTAATACGATGCCACCATTCTCATGGACAATATTCTTTTCTTTATTAATACGCTTTGACTTTTGTTTACCCTTAGAAAAGTGAGCAGGTGCACTATAGTCCTTGCTAAATAGAAGATCCCCATGCAATTGATCAACCCTACAAGTAACTAGATTAATCTCTTCTGCATGGATGCCTTTATGTAAACAATATTACCTATACTCAAGATGTTGTTTCTCTTTACAAAAAGGATTTGGAGATAACTCACATTCAGTAACTTCATTCTTATCAAGAATTTGATCAGATAGGATACTCAGATAATTTTTAGAACTAATATTCAACACATTCTCCTCATTATGTCTCTTTGATTCCATCTCGTCTTCATATGTTTGATATAACTTCTAGTCATAGGATGAGATAATGCATGTCTCACTTTCTGGATACACTTCCTCATACATATTTTGAGTTTCATCATCTTCAAAATGATCACTAGGCCCACTGTGTTTATCATGATGTTGATGGACTTGATTGCATAGAAAATATTCTTCAACTGATAGATTCAAGGGCATAGACATATCTTCCTCTACTTCCTCTTCAAACAATAGATTCAGGAACATAGAGAGCTCAAGCACATCTTCTTTTTCTTCCTCTTAAAATAATGAATTTAGGAACATAGAGAGCTTGGGCATATCTTCATGAGAGATTTCATCTAAAACTTTTTCTTTTTTATATATTGTATGTTGTTCTATTTCATCTTTGTTATTTATCATCTCCTTCATCTAGTACTCCCTAAATATATACTGATCTATTAACTTTCTTATCATGATGAAAAAAAATTTGACCACTTTTCTCAACATGTTTTTGATATTCCATGTCTAAAAAAGCTGAAATTTCTCTTGCACTGAGAAGGTTTTCATCCTCATCATCATGGTCATTGATACATGTTTCCATACACATATCATCATGTACAAATTCTTCTTCAATTTGATCCGAATTTTTATCCTCCATGTCATCACAAGTATTATTACGATTCTCAGGAATGGATTCTTCTTTATCTTCTGTATCACTAGTGCATTCATCTTCATCACCAAGATAATCATCAAGCACAAGGCCTTGTTCAATCTATGCAATAGCCTCCCTTTTTCTGTCTTCATCATCTTCTTCTAATATATGCACAAGGAACTTTATAGAAGGATCATCTGATGTAATTCCCAATTTTTTGACCTTTCTTATGATTTCATTTTGTGAAGGCATAATGTTTGAAGGTATTTCTCAAAGAATATCCACCGTTCTTATCAGAAAATGTGCAGAAGAATCCCCTTCAAATCTCTCCAAGATAAAAATTGCATCAAGTGGAGACATGTAAGAGTCCTCTTCCATATTGTGATCGTGAATATTGTCCTGTTCATAATGCATATCATCTTCACTTGCATCATAAAACATATCAAGAAACCATTGCTCAAACTCTCTCCATGATGATATACTTTGTTTAGGTGTCATACTAAAAAGTAAACCTGCATGATCTGTCAATGATCTTACAAATAGTCTCATAATCACATCTTCTGCATAGATATGACCATCTACAATAAATTTACAAATGTTGGAAAGTGACAATGCAAGCAATTGTTATTTTGTCATTGATATCAAACCTTAACTGGTGAGACTATTGTTATCTATTTGAGTGCCATATCTACTAATTATGAAGAAGATTTAACAAGAAGACCAAGTGAATGGTTGAGTTAAGGCAATTCAAAGGGTACTTGATCAGTTGGCACTCTGGCAAAGTAATTAGTTGTTTATCTTTCAAAGATAGTTTTTCTGGCTGTTCTGTGCCGAGAAAAAGTTTGGCTTGTTCCGAGCAAAAGTTGCTTTTGACGAGCAAAGTTGCTTGTGTCAAGAAAAGTTTCTTGTGCCGAGCAAAGTTTGTTGTGATGAGAAAAAGTTGTTCAATGTCGAGCACCATTGAAATTGCCGAGTGGAAACAGTGATGTTGGCCGACTTACAGTAATTGGATTAATGATGATATTTGAGATCTCTGGCTGACTTAGTTAATTTTATTGGGATATGTAATGTTAATTAAAGATTGATCC
>MU225256.1:12571432-12581856 GCA_018584345.1 Thuja plicata | reverse complement strand
TAACCTTTAATAGGGTTGGCTCCTCACAGGGCATCACTTCAGAAGAGTGAAAACTTGGTAGCATGTTACTGGTGGTTTTTCCCATATTGGATTTCCATGTTAAATACTTGTGTCAACTTGTGTGAATTCTTATGGTTTGTTTTACTGTTATGTTTCTACAAGCTAATTTCAATAGACAGTAAACTGCATGTTTAAAGTTGTTGACATATGCTACTACTGCCGAGTAGATCTGAAATAAAGAAAGTTTTTATTTGCTACATCTAGACCTGAGGATAACTGATTCACCCCTCCCCTCTCAGTTATTCTAAATTAATTATAACAACAAAATGCCTGCAAATGCTCCATTGGTGATTCTGATCCATCTCCACAAAATTTTGGAACATATTTTTTTAGTTTAAGAGGAAAATATTTCTGACCACGAGGGATGTTATCAAAACTCAATGGTCTATATACTTCAATAATAAATTTTGGTCTTGGGTCACAAAAGTTTGAAACTTTATGTGAATATGTATTCTGGTACATACTGAATATCTGAATTTTTAATAACTTCTTTCTTTATACATTAGGTTCTTCAATAGATTTGCCGCCTCTTTAAAGAGGAAAACTTTACTTATCTCCTTCTAGGTCTTCTCCCTCAGTAGAGTCATTGATTGAAATGTTTTGTTAAAAAGAGTCGCCACCTTCTTTCTAGAAGGAAAAAACTTATTGTCTTATGAGTTCTTATCTCCTGTAGAGTCTTAATTAAATCACTAGAGCTTCTAGGTAATCTTCAACATTGTCTTTCATAGAAAAATCCCCAGCAGAGTCATCAATTTGTTGGTGCCCAAAAATGATGGATCACTTTTGGCCAACTGACAGGTATAATGGTGATGCACCACTTGATACCTCTGCAATTTTGGCTTAATCAAGCCAAGGCTAGTAGGCCTGATTTCACTTTGAACTATTAGATTTTCTATGTCGCACCACTACGTACACAAAACAAAGTTCCTCCAAAGGTGGTGAATGATCCTTGGAGGAAAGCAACAAATATCCTTATAATCTCTACTTTATAAAGCTTGAATAAAATGGATTATACTAAGGACTGAAAAGTAATGCTTTTGAAATAATAATTAAATAATCTACAAACTACAAAGTATGAACCAAATGACAATTTCCGAATAATGATTAGATCAGTGCCTTCTAAATACTTGGGCTATAGAGTCTGAAAATTCTCAATCCTACATACAATCGGAGACAGTTTTAAAAACTTACTTTTAATCAAGCGAGACTATCACTTCACAGGCTTCTACTTGACTTATAATTCAAATCAATTTATATAACTAATCTTATCAAATTTAACTCAAATTAAGAGACCGATAAAAACAAGAGAAGATACACATATATTTCAATTGATATTTAAACTATATATATTAATTTTGAATTATGATACTCAAGGAATTTAACACAATGAAACACTCTATAAAATAGAATATCTGAAAGACTAATTGAAAATATATAACTTATAACCACAATTAAAAAGGAGAGCACTTATCTTTATTAATGTTGAAAAAATAGTACATCAGAGTCCATGTTGTAGTTGTGATCAAATTATATCCTATAAAAAATATATATTTTATTCTTTTCTCTTTACATTATGTATATATATATATGTGTGTGTGTGTGTGTGTGTGTGTGTGTGTGTGTGTTTGAGTGGCTTTCGCACCTCTTTAGGGTGAAAAGTTATAACCCTTATTACAAATTATTTTGAGAAAACAATAAACTAACTAAAAAATAACTACCTAAATTTCGGATTTGGCTTTGGCCAAAAATCCAAAACACCTCATGAAAATCTAATATTTCTGATAGAGATAGGAAATTTGATTTCCCGAACTGGGTCATTTTTAGATTTTTAAAATTCGACCATCTTCATCCTCTACCAGACTGTCGACATCATCTTTATGGACGGTCAAAATTCCAGTATTTTTTGAAGGCTTCGATTAGTTAGTTCTATTAATTTGTGTCATAAAGCTTCCTTTGATTTTTTTAGTATGGAGAAACTTGATTTCTTGATAATGGATTGGGACTTCTAAATTCTCAAATTTTAGGGTACCAATAGTGGCTCTTTCTGGCATTCGACAAGTTCAATTTATTTAAATAAAAAGTTCAGAATGAATCTGGTTTGAAGATAAAATGTTTGAGATCAGACAGAGGCGGAGAATTCACATAAACCTTATTCAATTCATATTGTGTAGAGCATGGAATATACAGATAGACATCAGCTCCTAGAACCCCACAACAGAATGGGATAACAAAGCAAAGAAACATAACTATATTAGATGCTGCTAGAACTATGTTGATGGAAGGGAATGTGTCACATGCTCAATGGAGAGAAGCAGTTGGCACTACTATGTACACCTTGAAGAGAATTCAGATTAGAGAATGTACAAGTAAAACACCCTATGAATTATGGTTTGATCGTATGCCTACTATAAAATATTTTAGAATATTTGGTAGTAAATGTTATATCAAGAGAGATGATGAGATAGGCCAATTTGATGCTAGAAGTGATGAATGACTCTTTCTTTTTTATTCCACTAAGAGTAAAGCATATAAATGTTTCAAGAGACTGAGAAAGTTGATTGAAAGTGCCAACATGAGGATAGATGAAAATTTTTAGATTCAGGAAAGGATATATGATTTTGGTCAGATAATAGAAACAAAAGAGGTTGCTACTGAACCTAAAGAACCCTTGATGACAGAGAATGAGATTGAAGAAGAATAGACTGAAGCTACCGAGACATTGAAAACACCAAGGTACGTCAAGAGGAACCATCCTGAAGATCAAACTATTGGTGATGCAAACAAAGGGATGATGACTAGATCTAAAGCTAGAGATGAAATTTTCTCAATTTCTCAAGTTGAACCAAAGACTACTGATGAAGCATGTAGAGATGAATCTTGGACTAATGCTATGGAAGAAGAACTTGATCAGATAAAGAAAAAAAATACTTGGGAAATGGTTCCAAGACCTAAGAATAAAAATGTGATTGGTACTAAATGGGTTTTTAGAAACAAAATGGATGAGGAAGGAATAGTGGTAAGAAATAAGGCAAGAATGGTATGTAAAGGCTACTCACAACAAGAAGGCATAGAATATGAAGAAACATTTGCTCCTATTTCTAGATTGGAAGATGTGTAATTATTTTTTGCTTATGCTGCACATAAAGACTTTAAAGTATATCAGATGGATGTGAAGTCAACATTCTTGAATGGTGATCTAGAAGAAGAAGTGTACATTGAGAAACCTGACGGTTTTCCTTTGACAGATGATGAAAACATGGTTTGCAAACTGAAGAAGGAATTGTATGGACTGAAACAATCACCAAGGGTATGGTATGCAAGACTAGACAAATATCTACTTTGTCTTGGTTTTAGAAAAGGTAATGCAGATAGTAATTTGTATTTAAGAGTTGATGAAGATGGAATCTTAATTATAGAAGTTTTTGTTGATGATATCATTTTTGGAGGTAATGATAAAATGAGTAAGAAATTTTCTAAAGAAATGGAGAATGAGTTTGGAATGTCAATGATTGGGGAGATGAAATTTTTTTTGGGTTGACAAATTAATCAGAGCAAGAAAGGCATTTTTATATCTTAGACCAAGTATCTTAAGGAAATGTCAAAGAAGTTTGGAATGGAATATTGTAAACCTGTTGGGACACCTATGGTGACTAGACACAAATTGAAAAATAATGATGAGACCCAAAGTGTTGCACAGACCAAGTACATATCGATGATTGGAGGTCTACAATATCTAACTCACACTAGACCAGATATTACCAATGCAGTTGGAATTGTGGCTAGATATCAGGAAGATCCTAAAGAGACACACTTTGCTGCTGTAAAAAGAATTTTCAGATATTTGAAAGGAACAATAGAATATGGATTGTGCTATGAAAACTCAAAAGATTTTACTTTATAGACTTATACTAATGTTGATTGGGAAGGAAATATAGATGAAAAAAAGAGTACAAGTGGTGGTGCATTTTTCCTTGGAAAAAGATTGGTTTCTTGGTTGAGCAAGAAGCAGAACTATATTGCTCAATCTACTACTGAGTCAGAGTATGCTTCTTCTGCAATAAACTATACACAAGTTGTTTGGAAGAAACAAATGTTGAAGGACATTGGAATAATTTTCAAAGAACCAGTGGTTATCCATTGTGATAACACTAGCATAGTGAATATGTCAAAGAATCATGTAATGCATTCAAAGACAAAACATATTTCTATTAAGTATCATTTCTTGAGGGAGAAGGTAGCAGATAAAGTGATTAAACTGGAGTATATTAGCACCAAGGAAGAGATAGCAGATATATTTACTAAACCTTTTCCAAAAGATGCTTTTGAATATCTTAGAGGCATGCTTGGGGTGATGGCTCCTCCCAATGGTAACTAAATGATGCAGATGTGCATCAGTCCAGTGGATCTCAGAGCTATATCATTCTCTAGACTTGATGTATGGATCTACTCCTTAGGGGGAGTGATCGTAGGAGAATACTATGGAGTAAATTTAGGTGATCTTGCGCCTGGTTGATGGGCATGAAGATTTGAAAAAGATATACCTTACAGAAGACTACAGATGAGTTATGGTACCCTTTTCCATTGTTTCCAAAGGGGGAGATTTTAGGATGATACCAGTTTTGGTTATTGATCATGCTATTGATATTCATGTTTTGTCACTAATGTCAACATATATTTATGTGGAGAGGATAGACTAGTTACTTGACTAGAAGGAGTGTACGGACCCTGTACAGATGATTCACAATGATCAAAGTTGAAATTTATATAGAAGGATGTGTGTTGACCTTATTCCTAAGGTCACTTAGCTTTATGTTGCATATTGTGGATGTTACAGTTGATTCGATGAAGACTGGTTTCTAGACTGTAACTGTGTTTCTAGACAGATAATGTCTCTATGTTTCGGGTATATCTTTCCGGCAAAGATATTTCAGATGTTGCAAGCTTACTGGTGGACAACCGACATATGTTGGAGTAATGGGCTGAGTTCAATTGTTGTTTGGTTACTGGTGACGTCAGTTGTGGTGTGTATTCTGGAGAAGACCTAATTGGTGGCTGACTTTAGACATGTAGCCTGTATTATGAATTGTGAGTGTGGATTGCGGATCTTAGAGTATAACTGATGGATTATATTTGTTATAAGTACCGTGTGTATCTTATCAAGAGGTTATATAATTATTTGTATATTGGGAAAGCCTAATTGGCTGACCTAATTAATTATTTGTGTATTAGGAAAGCTTAATTGGCCGACCTAATGATTTATTGTAAGAAGGCATATATGAGTGATCTTTCCTTTTGGAAAGGTGTGGTAGAGATTGAAAATGAGAAAATAATTGGTGAAGTTGCAAGGCTTGTTTGACTGCTGGATGTAGAGAAGAGTTATGAGAACAATACTTCATTAGAACTGACCAAGCAAAGATAGTTTCTATTAGATAGTTCGTTGGATTGTATATTTTATTTATACACTTGTTTAGATTATAAATCCTTGAGGGTGGTTCTAACCTTCTTTGGGCAGTGTGCCTGGGAAGTGAGCCTACTATTTCTTTTGACTCCTAACAAGGTCTGTATCCTAACAGGGACTGTGTACTATAATGTTGTAGTAAGATCCTAATAGGGCTAAATATTTTAATAGGGATACTATACTCTCAATACATCATTTTGTGGGTGTTAATTACCACTGGGGTTTTACCTTTAAAAGAGTTTTCTCAACAACAAATATTGTGTTTTTGTGTTGGCATTTACTGTGTTATCATTTTCACTGCAATTTTTATTTGTAAAGTTTAATAATCTATACTACAACTAATTCACCCCCCCCTCAGTTGTCTTGTGGATTGTTATTCCTAACAAAGGGTATGCACAAGAAGAAGGTATTGACTATGGAGAGATCTTTGCACCCATTGCTAGACTAGAAGGAGTAAGAATTCTACTTGCTTATGCTGCTTTTAAAGTATTCAAAGTATACCAAATGGTTGTTAAATATGCATTTATGAATGGAATACTAGAAGAGGAGGTATACATTGAGCAACCTGAAGGGTTTATTGATCCTAACAAGAGGAACATGGTTTGTAAAATACACAAAGCCTTGTATGGATTGAAACAAGCATCAAGAGCATGATATGAAAGACTTCACTCTTATGTCATTAGTATTGGATTTGTTAGAACAAGTGACAACAATAATCTGTATTTGAAAGGAGATACCAATGATAAGATTTTGATTGCTGAGATATTTGTTGATGATATCATATTTGGAGGTAATGATATGCTATACAAGTCATTTGCTAATGAAATGAACAAAGAATTTGAAATGTCAATGTTTGGAGAGATCAAAGTTTTTATTCGTCTACAGATTCTACAATAGGATGAAGGAATCTACATCACACAATAAAAATACATCTAAGAAGTTCTGAAGATATTCAAGACGGAGGAGTCCAAACCACTTGGAACAACTATGGCAACTAGATGCAAATTGACAAAGGAAGACAAGACAACTGAGGTAGATTAGACCTTATACAGATCTATGATTGGTAAAATAATGTATGATGTACACACTAGACTTGATATAGCACATGAAGGTCGTATAGTTGCAAGATTCTCTCCTAACCCTAAGGAATCACACATGACTGCTGTTAAAATAATTTTGAGATATCTAAAGAATACTAAGGACTATGGTTTATGGTACAATAAAGAAGGCAAATTTGAGCTACAAGTCTATACTGATGCTAATTGGGCTGGAAACATAGATGATAGAAAGAGCACTACACAAGGAGCATTCTTTATGGGTGACAAACTTGTCACATGGATAAGTAAAAAGCAAGGATGAATATCTCAATCAACTGCAGAAGCAGAATATGTAGATATTGCTGCAAATTGATCTAACATTGCATGGATCAAGCAATTTCTGAAAGGTATGAATGAGAAAATTCTTGTCCTAGTAATTATCTATTGTGATAATACAAGTGCTATAAAAATTTCAAAGAACCCTGTGATGCATGCTAAGACAAAGCACATATCTATTAAGTATCATTACTTGAGGGAAAAATTACAAGAGAAACATGTAATATTGGAATATGTACAATCAAAATAACAACTAGCAGACATATTCACAAACCCATTGCCAAAAGATACATTTGAATACCTGAGGAATAAACTAGGGGTTTGTCCCTTGTCTACTGGACACTAGACTAACTAGGAGGTTGCATCAGCCTACACATTACCAGAAGATTAATCATGTCGATGCAAGATGAGATATGGACTACAATGACATATCATTACACTGAAGGTACTTATCTGAACCACACACCAGAGATATTGTTGGCTACTAGAAAGTTGTATATATTTTTTTTGGCATTGCTGTCAAAGGGAGAGAAAGATTCAATGAAATATCCATCAGGGAGAAGAGATTCTACAACACAAAGGGAGAGAATATCTAAAGGTTACTGTCAATGAAATAACTATCCATCAAAGGGAGAGATTTGGAGAGAGTTAACACTGCATATCTATCCAAAAAAGGTAGAAGAGGTTATACAAGAAAGGGAGAGACAAAATCATAAGACAAAATTGCTACACCTATCCATTGAAGGGAATGGATAAAGGGAGAGCACATAGAAGAGTCAAATCTATAGGGAGAGCTATATGGTAAATATTTTTTTTAGTGATTAAACATATTAAATATGAGCTAGAAGAGCTTATCGAGATTCAAATATTTGAATTGGTTATAGAAAAATAAGTTTGGTATGTTGTGGCATGTTTTATACTGCATATTTTATATTGTGTTATCATCAATGCCAATGGGATAGATTGATGAACTATAACTAATTGAATGTTTGAAGATGATACGTTGATGATCACCGAGCTACAAAAGTGAATGCAAGGCATTAAATCAATTAATCAATTGTATTGAAATTGATGTCAACTTGATATTGTTTGATTGTTCATACACATATTGTCATAACCTTTAAGATCTGAAGAGACAAAGTTTATATGGTCGGTAAAACATAAAAGTTATGTATACACCTAGTGATAGTGAACACAGAGCAGCTCACAGTGTATACCGACCATAGCAGTAACCGAGCAAGTGTTACCGAGAAAGAGTTAATGACCGAGCATAACTGAAGTTGATGACTAAGAATAAATGGAGTTAGAGAACGACAAAATTGCTTAGCTGGCAAAGTTACAATTTAGGGATTGATTGATTTATTGTTTTTTTATCAATGATCGGTTAAGATAAAGCAAGGAAGGAGATTAAAAGGGCATTTTATTCATAGTTATCAAGAAGAGATTTATGGAATAAAACTAAAGGAGATCTTTACAGGATAAAGAAAATCATGGCAAGTTTTACGGATCAAGGAGAGATCTATGACAAAAACAAGGAGATTGAGAGGCTAATCATGTCTATATAAAGAGACAAGGAATTCATTATTAAAGAGAGGAATGATGAGTATATTTTGTGTGAAGATAGAACTCTTCATGCATATATGATCATATAGGTTTGATGTAGGCGCATCTCAGGTCCTTGGAAATCCTGCTCAACCAAAAAGATGTTTACTTTTTCTTTGTAGTTTGTCTTCTGTTACTTGGTTTTGTGCTTTACCAATGGATTTTGGTGATTTCTTTAAAAAAGGATTTCAGTGATCTCTTTACCGATGGATTTTAGTGATCTCTTTTACTGGCGGGTTGTCTGATGCTCGGGTATGTCCTTACCAACGGTTGCTGATTTTTGGTGATCATCCTCCCAAGGTATTTATCCTGATCTGGTCGACTTCTACTTTTAATTTTCCTTGCTGAATTAATGTGGGGTCTCTCATTGGGATCTACATGGACCTAAATTTGGGTCTCTCTTATATATTTTAGCACTGACCTCTTTGGTGGACTCTTGTATATATTCCTTTGTATGTTCTTAGTTTAGAGATTAGTCTTAGAGAAAGAAAGAAAATGTTTAGATATTGAGATCAAAGGTCTATGATCTCTATTGTATAAAGGTCAATCTGTAATTCATTGTTATGTATATGATCAAAACCAGGAAGGCCTTACAGCGTGGCATTTAGTGAGTTTGATAAATTAATGATAAAGGATCTTTGTTGTTTCTTCTCTCACTATATTTTTTGGCTTTGGAATTGGTTCTATAGGTTGGTTTGGTGATTGGGAGTGCCTTTGGCCCCTTCTCCACCACCTTCTTTCATTAAGGTTGGAGAATAGAGCTAAGGAATTCTATAGACACCGAGCAACATAGGACAAAGCATTCACCGAGTAGAATAAAGAAAGAAAGAAAAGAAACTAGAGTATATATTGATCATAGAGGTATTATTGGACTAACAATAGATCTAAATATTTTCAAATCAAAGTTATATTTTAAATAGACCATTTACTGTATCAATTTAACCATTGATTCAGAAAATCTCTTAACCGAGTGGGATTTAATAGTCCTTATTGTATTGAGATACTCAAGAGTATCAAAAGGTTTTCTTGTTGACAACATAGTGAGTGCTAGGTCAAAAGACAAACTATTGGTTTTAAATCCTCTAACAAGGTCACACTTAACCACGTGTATTGTAACCTTTAACAGGGTTGGCTCTTCACCAAGGTCACTTCAGAAGAGTGAAAATATTTTGGGTTATCGGTCCCAGGTGGTTTTTCCCATATTGGGTTTCCACATTAAAATCTATGTGTCAAATGTGTATATGTTTCATTGCATTGATATTTTGTTTTACACATTATTGAAACTGGATTGGTTGGTTAACACTAATTTTATTTGCTACTACTCGATAAAGTCCAGAAAAGATAAACAATATATCTTACCGAGAAGTTTATATTTGTTAAGATTATTTATGGCATACATCTTGATGAAACTAGGACTGTAAGATAACTGAAGGTATTTGTACACCTCTCTCTTCAATTCCCACAGCTTTCCAAAGGCGAGGGTTAGTAGCAAAGGTTTCACAAATGAAAGCAAATCAAGTATATAATGACTACTAAATGAATACTAGAAACGTAATCAATAAAATGTACAAGCAAGCAAAAGGAAGACAAATAAATGCAAACCCCATGATGCTTGAAGCTTCTATTGTTTCTCTCTACTCCTTCCAAAATAATGTTCTTGATGCTCAATATTGGCGGGGCAACATCTATGACTTGAGAAGCGTCAAGAATTTGATAATTGAAATGTGTGTGTGGTCGCATGATGGCTTGAATGCTGCAGCCAAACTGACAGAGTAATGGCGCACGAGAGCTTGAAATCCTAGACCCTTCAAATGGTTATGAAGGGTTTATTATATAGGATTTGGTGATGATATGAATGGTTGAGATCAATCCCAGAGATAGGGAGATGAACGATTGAGATCAAAAGGAACTGGAGAGGTCCTCAGTAAACT
>MU225256.1:12508782-12557964 GCA_018584345.1 Thuja plicata | reverse complement strand
TGAAGTTACCCATGTGGACTGGAGAGATGGGTGGAGTAACCCATGTGATCTGATTGGAGTTATCTCTTTGAAGATAAATGAATATTTAATTTATTTATTTAATAATTGTTTTCAACATGTGAGATAAATGAATTCTTTTTGATTAAGAATTTCTTTATTTGATGAAATTAAATTAATTTAATTGGAAGAATTTAATTAGTAAGTTTAAATATTTGAATTTAAACTATAAGAAATTGAGTTTATTTAATCAATTAATGGTAATTAATCAATTAAAGCTATTTAATTAAATAAAATTAATTATTTAATTAATTTTGAGAATTTGATTAGATGATTTGGGGAATGAATTTAGAGGAAAAAAGATGATTAATTAATGATTAAAAAACCATTAATTAATAGATAAAAATTAGTATTTTTAATGTAAAGTCGCAAGCCTGTCCATTTTAGGGTGTCTACAGTATTATATTTGAGAGATAAGTTTTTGGTTGGATCTTTTAGAGTAATTGTTAAGGAAAATGATTCACCCCCCCTCTCAGTTATTCTAACAACCGTAACCATGATCATTGATTACTATTGGTTATTTGTTTACGTGGACAGTGGATAGTGCAACTTCAACTTGTAACTCATAATTCAATAAGAAATAAATGCCTTGTTAGTGACATTCTTTAACTGCCATCCACTTAACACATAGATCAATGAGTAGGACATATTGACAATATTATGAATGCATTTGGAAAAGATTTACATGTAGATATGAAACATTAAGGACAATGGATTTAAATCTCTCACACGCATAATGCATTTATGGGAAATATTTACATTAAAGATTAAGGATAATGGATTAATATGATTAAAGAAAGAATAATTAATTGCTAAGTATCTGTGATCACTATCAATCAAGGGGTCATTACCTATTTATAGACAATCTAGATTCTTTCTTCTTCATTTTTCTTTTGGTAGATTAAGAGTCAGAGCTGCCGGTGGTTGAAATTTTTCCTCTGGTTTTAAGGTTTACATTTTTAGGTCTTTAGGCTATCAAGAATTAAAGATGGATGCACCAATCCATTTAAGATGCACATCCCCAGATGACCAGATTTTCTTTTTGGGCAATGTCTCAGAAGAAATCCCCACTTCTATTTGTAGGGAGGTTGGTGGCAGCGCTTTTATAAATTTTGTTGTGTTTATGTTATTGGGTCAAGAGTTCCTTGAGAACGTTGACAGATGCCACGTCTACATGGATATTAAGTCCCATTTTTTTGCATCTCTCCTCGACCTCGGAGGACAGAAGGTGGATATGCTAATGCTGCCGAGGAAGGTTTTTAAAGAGAAATTCCTGGAGGACGATGTTGATGTTGCTATTTTTTTAGAATTAGGGGTAGGGATCCCTTGGACAAGAGATATACCCAAGCTATTGGGGCCTGGCAAAAATGTGGCCAGACAACCCTTTCTGTTGAACCTCAATGACAAGAAACTAACATGACATAGGAAATGGGCGCGACTTGCGAGAGATTTTCTCTGAAAATGGTTTTTCCTTGATGAATTGGACAAGTCAGACTACTCATGGCTTGAATAATTCTCAGAGATTATCCTCTCTAGAAAATTCTACTCAGATGAAAGGGAAGATGAAGATCCCTAGTTTACCCATTCCTGTTACCCTGGTCTTTTGACAATGTACATGCAAAGTTTCACTTTTTTGTTTTGCTTTTTTATACCGATACCATCGTAGCACTGGTCCACTATGAGTGCCCTCATAGGCTAGTAATAGTAGTAGTTTACTTTTTTTGGGCTAGTAGTAAGAACCTAGCAAGTTGCCTAGTAGGTTTATGTTTTTACTCTACAATGTAATTTTATGAAAATAATAATAAAAAATTTCCAAGTTCTTTTCAATTTTCTTTTTATGGGTACAAAAAATGATTCTTAGACTTCTCTATGATTACAATATTTTAATTAGTTTCTTTATCTGTGTATTAGATATTTAAGTATGCTTAAGTAGAAATAAGGAAGCGATGGACTAGTACTTCCATTTTTAAATATGAGATTCTGAATTTTTAAAATGATTAAGTTTCTTTATTAGTCTAGAGACAAAGCAAGTTTCTATTTTTAACATAGAGTTTTATTATTGTTTTTAAAATGAAGGGTTTTCGTAGTTCGTTGTGTTTTTTCTAGTTTTTTGTTATATGATCAACCAAGTTACCAAGCACTACTAGTGCCCTTGTTGCAAGAATTTTTTAAACTATTTTTAGGGATACTTCCTATTCACACAATTTTGTATTAAATATTAAATATTAAAAATTAAATATAAAAATTATGTTGTCTATTTTGATAAATTATATGCCAAATTTGTCAATGTGTCATATCGATGTGTGATAATGAAATTTTGATTATAATACTGATAGATATAACTGAATTGAATTCAATGTTAAAGTCTGAGTTAAACATTACTTAAAATATAATTAATTATTAAATATTTAATTTAATTTAAATTTAATAAATTTAAAGACAATGACTCCCAACCATTGGATGAGCACAGATCGATGATGTATGGTGAATTTTAGGTCGAAAGGGAAAAGAGACCCTATTTTTCGCAAACCTACTCCGGAAGCAAGGCACGTGTCATGAATTAACCCTCAACTAAGTATAATTAAAATCAAAATTGGACTAAACTATAAAACTAAACATTTAATAAATGTAATAACTAATAAGATGAAGTTGTAATTTCAAATGATTAAGTGACACTTGTTCTGGTGACATTAGATGATAAGCCAAAATTTAACAGGACCCACGACAGTGTACCACATGATAGTGATTTCCAGCAACCGTTGGATGAGCATAGATCAACTACGTGTGGTGTATTTCGGGCTGAAAGGGAAAATAAAACCCATTTTTGAAAACCTATTCTGGAATCATGACACATGTTACCACTAAATAATAATGAAATCAAAATTATAGAGTTGCTGAATAAGTATCACTTACCTTTGCCTTAAATTAAATTGCAGTCGCAACTCAAATGCAGTATGCAGTTGCACTCAACAATTTGAAACTTTCCTATCGATCAAATAGAGATATCAGACTGTTTTTATACTAATCCTTTTTGGCAAATTGAGTGGGAGGTATTAGGTATACAAATATTTGGTGAAGCCCATGTAATTATAACAAGTCTTTTGTTATTTCCAATGAAATTATGGGTCATTCAATACCTTCGTATGATTAATAAAGTTGGTGAAATTATGTCAGTTATAGGAGACATGCGTCTGCAAAACTCTAGGAGAATTTGGGGCCACCTATAAATATATATGTATAAAAGTATTAGAAAATATGGGTTGTCGATTAGGGGTCACTTAGAAATTATAGGCAAATTTTTTAAATTTTTCGGGACCAAAACTTATATTCCATTGATGATAATGTGTAAGAAATGGAGATAATTAAATAAACTGATGGGAGATGGGACAAGGAATTGGACCAAATATTAATAAATTTTGGGCAATAGGGTCAATCCAATATATGAAAAATATTCACCGATTCCTGGGTCACCGACATGCAACTTTCACCAAATGGCAAATAATCGCCACTAAATTTTTCACTAACTGGTAGAGAAAAAATTGGTTATGGGTCATGGAGGCATATCGGGTGTTCAGATAGGAGGTGCATCCTTTTCAAGGTTTAGAGGTAATTACTCCCAAGGGATTGGGAACTTGAAGAAACCTTCCACTTTATTCAGGAGTAATCAGACTGAGCATCAGAAGAGGTCCTTTCCTACAGTTTAGGGAGGTGGTGGTTCTCATTCTAATAACTTGTGTAACTCTTCATGCCTTAGGTGCAACCAGCCTAGTCAGCCAACACATAACATGCATTCAGTCGCTAGTAGAGGTAGTTTCCAACAATGTAGCGCACCCTCTACTGGTAGAGATTTTTTTAGAAGTAATGGTTGCTTCTCTTATAATCAATTTAGATATATTGCAGTAAATTGTCCTTAGTGTGCTTCATAGTTTTTAGGATAGAGGACTGCAACTTTTGATCCTACTATAGGAGATTCTGGTAGATCTCATCAAGTATTTACAATAGTGGATCATCAAAAAATAGAGTACTATGGCACAATGATTGACACTATGAGTGTTATTTGAGGTATTTCTCTTTTTGTCTTGTTTGATTCAGGAGATATAGATTCTTTTATATCTCCTTTTGTAGTAGAGCGACATGGTATTATGGCAGTAAAGCAAGACATAGGTTGGAAAGTTGAGTTAGCCTTTAGGGCCAGGGTGTCAAAAGACTCTCTAGTGTGTAAGTGTGAGTTGATCTTGGGAAAATTTAGTACCCTAGTTGATCTTCATGTGATTCCTTATGGATCATATAATATTGTCTTAGGATGGATTGGCTAGGATCTCATGGAGCCAACATTGATTGTAGATGAAATATTGTTAAGTGCAAGAATGATGTTGGCAAAGATGTTGATATTGTGGGGATTCAATGTCCTATATCTCATCGTATGATTTTTGAAATGCAACTCAAGTGGTGCATGCAAAAGGGGTATTGGATATTTGTTGTGACTATGAATGAGATAGATGAAGTTGAGAGTAAGGAAAAGACTCTTGATCATCCTATTCTTTAGGAATTTGCAAATGTTTTTCTGAGTGAGATTTTGGGTATGAAACCAAAGCCCGTCATAGACTTCCATATTAATCTTGTTCCAAGAGAAGAGCCTATTTCTAGAGTTCCTTATCAAATGACCACTCAGGATTTGAGTGATTTGAAGCTTCGATTAGAGGATCTTTTGGTAAAAGGTAGCATTCGACCGATTCTTTCCCCATGGGGTCTGCCCGTACTCTTCATTAAGAAGAAAAATGGATCTTTACACTTGTGTAATGACTACAAATAGTTGAACAAGGTAACAATCAAGAACATGTATCCTTTTCCAAGGATTGATGACCTTTTTGACTAGATTAAGTGAGACAAGGTATTCTCTAAGATAAACCTCAAGTTAGGATATAACCAGTTGTGTATCCAGGATGCAGATATTCACAATAATTTATTTCACACTCACTATGGACACTATGAATTCACAATGGTACCTTTTGGTTTGATGAAATATCCATCTATTTTCAGCTTCTTTATGAATGAAGTATTTTGTTCTTATCTTGACTATTTTTTTCTCATCTTCTTAGATGACATATTGATATATTCTAAACCTATAGAAGAGCATGCAGAACATTTGTACCAAGTATTGTAGTTATTTGAGATAATCCTAATGGATGCCAATGTGGAAAAGTGTGACTTCTTTAAGACAAAGTTGAAGTAACTAGGTCATATGATTTGAGGTGAAGGTATTTTAGTAAATTTCTCTAAGATTCAAGAAATTGTGGAGTGGCTAGCACCTACTAATGTGTCAAAGGTTTCTAGTTTCATGGGATTTTATGGATATTACCACCATTTTGCATATAATTTCTCTAGAGTTGCACATCTTATGACTCCTCTTCAGAGGAAAGGGAAGAATTTTTTTTGGATAGAGAAGTGTCAAGAGGCTTTCCATAACCTCAAGGAGTATTTGAATATTGCACCTATTATAGAAATACTCGATCCACTGGGTGATTTCATGGTCTATAGTGATGCCTCTATAGAAGGCATTGTAGCAATCCTTATGCAGGAAGGACATGTGATTGCTTATGAGTCTCACAAACTAAAGGATCGCTAATTGAACTATCGCACACATGATCTTGAATTGGCAGCAATAGTTCAGGCATTGGTCCAGTGGAGACATTTTATTTTTGGACATTGATTTGAGCTTCATAGTGATCACCATAGTCTACAGTATATCTATACCTAGCCTAATTTGAATGCTAAACAAAGGTGATGGATGGAATTCCTTTGTGAGTATGACTTCGAGGTCAAGTATATTTATGGTAAGGAGAATGTGGTAGCCGATGCTTTGAGTTGAAGGAGACATGAGATATCAACATTCACTCTTAGTGTGGACTTGCAGAGTCCTCCAAACACTTCCTTTAGAAACTTGGTATCAAGAAGTGAGTGCAAAGATTAAGTCTATGAGACCTATGGAGGGCATATTTTTAGGTTATGTTTTGGAGTCAGATGGTCTTTTGCGTCACATGGGATGGATATATGTACCACCATTAGATGATCTTCATACATTGGTTTTATGTAAGGCTCATCGTGTCCCTTACTCGGCACATCCAGGTGTCAAGAAGATACATGTAGATCTTTGATAGCTTTATCATTGGTTTGGTATGAAACGTGGCATTGCTAATTTTTTGGAAAGGTGTCTAGAGTGTTAGAGGGTTAAGGTAGATTATCAACATCCAACATGGATTTTTTATCCTAATATTGTTCCATCATGGAAATGGGATATCATATTGATGGATTTCAGTGTAGGTTTTCCTATGACTCCTCATAGAAATGATTCTATCATGGTCATTTTTAATCAAATGACCAAGGTTGCACACTTTTCTCCCATGAGAGAATCCTATACAACAACTTCATTAGATAGATTCTTTATGCATGACATTGTGAGACTACATTGTATTCCACACAGGATGATCTCAAATAGGGATCATATATCCACTTCTAAATTTTGGACTTGATTGTAGCATGATCTTAAAGCTCAACTGAATTTCAATTTGGCATATCACCTTGAAATTGATGGAAAGACAAAGTGGGTTAATCAGGTGTTAGAGGATATGTTGCGGATGTATGTCATGGATAGGCAGACTCATTGGGAGGACTATTTGTATTTGGTTGAATTTTATTATAACAATGATTATCATAGCTCGATAGGTATGTCACATTTTTAGGATTTGTATGTCTATCCTTTATGTACACCTTTGAGTTGGGATAGGCTAGAGGACCACATTATTCTAGGTCATGAGATGCTTCAAGATATGGAGCAATAGGTAGAGTGCATTCATCAGCATTTGATCACAACTCAGGATAGATGCAAGAAGTATGTCAATGCTCATAGGATGGATAGATAGTTTACAGTTAGTAATAGGGTCTTTTTGAGAGTGTGTTCATGGAAGGGTTTGATCCATTACGGAAAGGATTCAAAGATGGAACCTCTTTTTATTGGCCCATTTGAGATTTTGGAGAGGATAGGGACACTTTCTTACTCTCTTGCATTGCCACCTAGCTTATCTCATATTCATGGTGTTTTCCATGTTTAAGTACTTAGACAATATATTCCAGATGTGACACATGTTCTTAATTGGAATACTTTATAGGTCAAGGATGGGAAGCTGTCTTTGGAGCTTGTACATATACTTTGACAACCAAATTTAACCCTTAGGGGTCACACCATCAAGCAGGTAAGGGTCCAGTGGGACCCAAATGATGATTCATCAAATACTTTGGAGGACGCAACAAGGTTATGAAATTTGTTTCCCTATTTATTTGTAGGCTTCCAAGAGTAAGCCTAATTCTAGGGGTGGATGTAGTGCCCACCTATAGTTTCTTTTCAGTTCTTATTATTGAACTCTTTTAGGCAATATTTTTAATTGTGTGTGGGTTTATTGTTTCAGTGATACTTGAGGATGTTGATGTTTGACATTACATTATGTTTTAGTTTCTATGTCATGAACAGTGGATAATTGTGTGATATCATTAGTTGATAGTTAGATGAATTTGATTATCTTCATGTTGATTATCTGCATATGAAAATGTTAGTTATGTTATGGTTTAGACCAACTCCATATTTACATGTGTATGGTTATCATGTATTTTTTACTTTCTTGATTGATGTGTTGATATTGTGTGGGATGGAGTCATAGCTACTCACTTAGGGAGGTCCACACTATGTACCGATCTTAGCTATTGTCTATTATATGTATATATGTAGATGATCATCTTTGATGTAGGATTGTAGGTACCCAATATTGACTTCCCTAAATTTCTAGGATGAGCGTGCCCTATCACAATATCTCAATGACAAGAGAGGGGAGATAAAAGTCAAGTCTAAATCCCAACCTAAACCGTCATTTAACCTAAAATAGTGGACAAGTATCTTTTTTACTACCCATCTAAATTCGTCAAGGTGACGTGTATTCAAAGACCCATTCTTGAGCATGAGTGTTGCAGTTTGTGTTGGTCAATTTCGCCTTCTTGTTGCAAGTTTCGTAGTTGTGGTTTTATGCTTAAGTTATTTTAGGTGTTTGATTAGGATTAATTATGATATATTATATCCTATAGTATTTTGATATATTATGTATATTTATTTAATTAATTAGGATTTAATTAAATATTGAATTAAAATGGAAATTAAAAGTGCATAATTAATATAATTAAATTAATAATATATCATAAATATTATTCCTATTTAAAGATAATTATTTGAAATATAATTGCACTTTTATTAATAAATCAAAATTAGTTTTTAATTATTAAAGAGTGTGTTTTGTGTAAATTATTTATTTGAAATTAAAAAAAATAAAGGAAACAGAAGAAAAGAAAAGTACAAGTATTCCTTTATTCTTTCTAAGTTTTTTTACCTGATTTTTGGGTTTTGCACATTCTAGAAGCCCTACCTTTATCCATTTTTTTCTTTATTAGAGAATTTTTTTGGTTTTCTCACATAGAGAGACACACATAGAAAGACATGGAGAGAAACAAAGACACAGATACATGTTTTCTAGGTCATCAAAAATTGTTTGAAGTTAAAGAATATATTTTAAATCTTGGGAGCGAAGTCTTATTTTTGGGGTTTTCTTATGTTTCAAGTCAACTTGATGTTTAAGGTAGGGTTTTGAAACCATTATTAAAAATATTTCCTTCTGAAAAGATTGTTTTCATTGTGTTTTCCAATTGTGGGTTGATGGTTTTGAGTGACTGCATTTTTCTTTCTTGAGAAATTGGTAAGAAAATTTAATAAGGTTTTGTGAGAATTTATTCTATTAATGTTCCATATTTGTTGAAAATCCTGGGTTCATTAGAGAACATTAGTTGAACAAGTGTTTTAACCAACTAGGGTTTGATTGAAAACTTGGTAAAAAAATTCACAGATTCTATATATAGAGTTTTTAGTTTCAAAATTTTGTCTAAATGCGTTTACAAAATCAATGTTAAGAAAATATTCATTTGAGGAAATTGTATATTCTGGGGAAATATGCTTTCAGTATCACTATATATACATTATGTATATAACTTGTGTCTGTGTGTATATATCTATATACACACACAATGGACATCCTTATTATTATTATTTAAAAGAAATTTGGAAAAATCCTAGTTTCCTATTATTCTGTGAATTCAGTATTTTTAAATAATAATAATAATAAACAAACTATTTCAAAATGGCTCACTCTACTCATTTTTGACAAAAATTCACTCACTTACATAAATTTTATTATTCAATTGTATCATCCATCCCTCAAGATCCTTGACATGGAAACCGCTTCGCTGCTCTGACCGGCATTGGGGATCCATGGGAAAGGACCCTGCCTGCAAAAAATCTACTTAGAAACACGCTCATAAATTCTAGAAAACAGTTGGATTTTTTCCAAAAGAAAAAATATTTCTACAGGTCTGAACTAGGATTTCCTAAGATTAAAAAATGGTTTGATGCTCTCAAGGAAATCACTTGACCATCGACAAAAAAAATGACCTGTTGTTTCCAGGAATGATGGGCACTCTGCATTTTAACAACCTAGGGTTTCAAGGTTCCCTTCACTTAGGAACATGACCTACAAAAGCTACATTAACTCTACATCTGCGAGTAGAGACAAAGGCCAAAGTTGGGAGCAATAAAACCCTAGATCAGAAACTGGCTTTCATCTAGGGGAGGATAATAAGGGATGGTTGCGGGTGAGAAGTTGCAATGGAAAAAAAAAATTGTGGAAAAGATGGCCTCAAAGGCTTATGGGAAATCCCCATCTCTAGCAATATACCTAATTTTTCTTTGGGAACCAATAAGAACAAACTGGAAAAAATTCCTCTGACAAATACTAAAACTATGACAAATTCTCTCTCCTGATGATCCAGAGTCTCTTGGCACAAAATAAACATATATCCTGATCATTTTCAAGATGGTATTAACCAAAAACAAAAATTCTCTAAAAATATTATTAACCTCATACTTCACCAGAAAAACCCTAATGTATCTTCAAACACATCTGGTTATTTAATGCATGGAGGAACTCCTCAACCCAACAAGGAGGAAATAGATACCCTAATTATTAGCAATCACTACACTAATGGACTATGGGATTGTTGCAAGAGCTATGAGCTATTTTTGAAATGGTATGGATCTAGATCCTTTGTGAATTAAATTACTAGATGGCTTGAGGAATCATTCAGGGACCAGGTAAGTATTACTATCCTTGATGAAGACTTTCATTTTATTGACTGTAAGAAATTACCTTTAAAAAGTAATTTTTTTTATCGCTAAAAGGTTATTGCCAAATATTTTATTAAAATAAGTCTGATTACAACCTAGCTCACTAGGGGCACTGGTAGAAAAAATCTAGGCAAAGAAAACCTTCATTCTTGCCCCGAAAATAAAGAATAAATGTTATGAAATATTTTATTACATACATCCCAATTATTGAGATTTGGAGAAACATAATATAAATCATCTTTACGTCTTTTAGATGCATTATTTTAAGCCTTATATTGCTTTCTTGAAGTCTGCCTCAAGTAATCTTGAATTGCTCTCCTTCCTTACTTTTAAACTGCAAAAAAAAGAATCCTTTCGGCCAAGATCATTGTTAGCCCTCTTTTAAAAAAAAAAAGTTTAAATCTCATTTTAATTTATTTTATATCACTATTATAATAGACAAGAATTAAAATTTTATTTTATCCTTTTCACTTTAATACCTTTCTAAATTAATCCATTTATTCTATCCTTTTTCCAAGACTCCAATGACATAAAAAGGGGGTTAGTACTTATCCATACTTGCATAATTTTCTAGATGTAAAATAATTCCAGTATTGCTTACATTTTTATTATAACCACCTAAGCATACAAATACATATGTAAATATGGAGTTAACATATATATTCTTCATTCAAATTACCTTAATTTTGTACCCTCCGAAAAACTGTTTGAATTCATATAAAAATTTCCATTATTTATTTTTCTATGAAATTGACCCATTCAACCTTTTTACTTTATAAAAATTGAAGTACACACCTTCCCTTTTCAAAGGATATTAATTTATTTGAGGGTTTATTTCTCACTACATTAAATGCTTTCCCAAGGTAATGGCTATTGCCCTACATCATATTACTATCATCAATAAATGGAATACTACCTGCTAAAATGTTGTTACATCTATATTAGAATTAGCAAACCTTCATGTATGCATAAAATAGTATTAGGAAAACCAGGGCCTTTTGTTAAAAGCTTAGGAATAAACTATTAGAGTTTGTTTATTCATTTGTTATCTTATATTATATTTGACCATCCTCATTTTCTACTTTGATAGATACCTATTATTTAGGCCTAATATATAGGATATTTATAAACTTCTACCAGAATGTAATATTATAGTTATCTATATAAGTCAATTTTGATATGTATGTATGCAAATTAATGTATAAGTACACACACACACACACACACATAGTATTTAATTGAGACATTAAAATTGTATTTAAAAAAACATTATAACGTATTGAGGGGAGCCAAATTTGCATAAAACTGAACATAGACTACCATGGTTCTGAACATAAAAGAAGCATTCAGATTTTTGAAAAATAGATGGTAGTTCCTAAATAGGGCATAATAATCTTACATTTTAAAGATATTAAAACCTCGCACCATTGTAGCCACATATTTGATAATGAAAGAAGATCATTCAATCAAAGGTGATGTATTGAAGGCCTCTTTCTTGAGATCATCATAGAAATAAACTTTTCCATGTTGACTTCAAGAAAAGGAGCTTCAATATATTACCAAACTAGGGATATCAGACCAATCTGAAGATGGGTTAGAGGATAAATTTAAATAATGAGCTTTCCTATAAAAAGGCTCCCAGATTATTCTTTTTTTTAAGAATTATCCAAAATCTGTCATGGCTCTAAAAATCATAATAATGCTTTATGAAAAAACCTTAATATAGATATTCCATTACTGAATTTGACCAACTCTTCTTAAGTCTGACATGACCTCATTTTAGTTTATACAAAATAGGATCTTGGACATTTAATACTTGTTTCATATCTATCAATCTTCATACATTAAAGTACATCTAGTCAAGTTCATCTTACATGCAAATTATTAAGACCACTTATGATGTCTAGTATGGATTCCAAAAAATATTATTGATTTCTCATATTAGATCCGTCGGTGTCTTCTGTTGTCTTAGAGCTTTTCATGTCATAATTTTCTTATGCTTCCCATCCCCAATTACCAACTGAATCTTTCTGAATGAACATGCTAAACCAATCTTCCTCTTGTGGCCTTCTGATATGTAGGAAATGAAACAAGAAGTTTAGGTTTCTACTGATAAAGGGGCATTTGTTCCTGAAGGTATCCAAATCTTCTATTAATAAGATGGGAAGGGTGGGAACTGGCCTTCCCTTGATTAGTGGGGAATCATAATATCACGGTTTTGGAATAGTTAGATCTCCCCTTATATTGTTGATCACTATATCTAAGTCTCCTATATACCTCCATTTGAAAATTCATCTATAGAGCCATCCTATGGCATGTTTATCCGGATCTACTTGTATTGCAAAGGTAATGAAGATGGTTGTATATCAGAATTAACTCTATATCTATTTGTATATGATATAAATTCTCTTCCAAGAATCTTGAAAACTACTCTAACTACCGAGAAATGGGAAGATAACATAATCTTTTTTAGCCTTTCCCCTTTAATGGCTTCATCAAAGGCTACTTGATTCTTTGGACCTTGAAGCTTGATTGGGGTGTCCATCATGGGGGAAGAAAGAGAAGTCTTAGTAGGGTAGGAGGTGGGGACATACTATTTATACTCACGAATGAAAAGGAATCGATGTGATTTTGAGGAATTTGAGTCGATTAATCTCCCTAAAAAGTTCTGTAATGCTAAAATTCTAAAGAACTATTATTGCATGAATATAAACAACTCTAACCAATAAAATATTACCATCCCTTATCTTAATGACAATTTATGGAAAAGTTTTTAATTAATTTGTAACAATCTCATAGTGAAAGGAATAAATTTAGATTTAACCATACCTTGGAAATAAATTTAAACTTGAATCCATATTTGCAAAATGTTCCTAAAAATTAGAACTTCAAAAACAATATAAATATTAACACAGTTATTTATAACTATATAATCTTTATATAAGAACTAAAACATCCATAACCATATTTCTTTAATTTCAAGTTTGAGAAAAACCTTAATAACATATGTCTACTACCAAGACCAAGGATAAGTAATATACTTGAAAGCCTTGCAATTAATATTTATATCTACATCAAAACCTACTGTCTATATCTATAAACAAACTAGACTACTACTGGAAGAGAAACTTTTACTACTATAGTAAACCCTAGGATTACTCTGCTGTCTCCTTGAATTTGGCATTCTTCTTTTCCTTCTTACAATGGGAATTTTCCTCCTCCTTGTCGCTATGATAAACCTTATTTTCCTTTAGGTACCAGTCCATGGCCTTCCTTTCATTGCATAACCTGGCTTGCATTACATTTAGGAGAAACATCCAGTTCCTCTTAATTGTTAGTAGTTTCTTCTCAAAGGCATTCTAGTCCTCAATAATCAAGATGGGATAAACTTGAACTTGGTGATTTCTAATCCGATATTCATTGCATTTGAGAATGCATAAATTTCCATCAATGTTCTCAAGGACTACCTCTAACTCATTCAGTAGGAATTCATTGAACAGGTAGTTGCAGAGTTCTCTTATAGCCACCTTTTCCTTGTCAACATGGAGTATAGTAGCAACAAACATGGCTATTATTTATGTATTGTTCTTGGGGAGAACCTTAAGAAATGAGAAATCCTTACCCACAATATTCATTACAACTCTAAAGATAAGATCATGTTTAACTTTCATCATCTTTCCTAATTTCATCTCTGTTATCTCTCTCCAAAATGACATATCCCTCTTGCCTGATTTCATCCTAATTGGTGTATCCATAATTCTCACTAGTTCATTTATCGCTACTAATGGAATGAGTTATAAATTCTATCTATGTTATTTAATCAATCTACACATGTGTAGAGTAAATTAATCATGATGACAATATGTATCCTACAGTTGTAAGACATTACCCATTTGTCCTACTCGATCTTCTCAGAATTTTATTCACACTTCATATCACCTTACATCACTTCTTTTAAATCATTATTGCATCATATTCAATACCATCTTAGATAGAGGGTTAGATTTTATCATGTTTATTTGTGTTGAAAAGCAATTAATAATAGCTTCTTGAGAAGCATTAAGTTAACAAAATTCTCCCTTACCATGATTTCCTACTGTCGTGGGAATAAATAAGGGAAATAGGGTGATGATTAGGGATTCTATATTATCTTTTTAAATTATTTATGTATGAGAGGTAATACTTTATTGAATCATTATTTTATATGTTGCCTTATAAATTGCTGAGCTCTTGCTTAATGTTTTCAGAGTCTCCCTCTCTAAGGTCTAAAAAATGTATCTTACAATTTATATGTATGTTTTGGGTTTAATTTAAGGAGCCTATGTTGAATTATATTCCTCCTATATTTAGGCAATATCATATAATGTTTTCAAGATAAATAACAAAGTGTGGGAATATTAGCTAGTTGCTACTATTAGTTACTACTATGTTTTGACCTATCTTATATTTCCACTCTTGCAATTATGTGCTTGAGTATATGTGAATGCATGTTCCTGTATGTATTACTAATTTATATATTTATTGATATCTTCTAGCATAAATTTGTATATAAATTGAACTACTAAGTAATACATGTATAAACTACCTAAACAAGTATATAATAGAATTTCTTTTATCGGTATTTATCTGAGTGTATAAATGTATATTTATATACGGTTTTCTCTTTGCGTATTATCTTTATTAATTATTATTTTTAATTAAAGAGATTATGTATTCACATGTCTTAACCTCTTTACTATCATAAATATTTCTTATTAGTCCTTGGGGAGTTAGGAATTCTATTTAGATTTATGAGTATGTTTTGGTTGGGAGTTTGATTAAAACTAGAGGAGTTCAAAATTAGTTTAAATTGTTTGGTTATCTAGAACTCTTATTTTTTATTATGATGTAATTTTCAAAAATTAAATACCTATTTTATTACAATTTCTTCTATTATTGTACCATTCTCTCCTTTGTTGGCTAGTTCATCTGCCAGTTTGTTTCCTTCTCGATATATATGGTTAAAATTTGTTAGATTAAAGTACCCTAAAAGATTTATTTCTCTTTCAAGTCTTGTATTTAGGTTTGAATTGGGAGTATTTCTTGTTCTTATTGCATTAAGAATTATTTGTGAGTCTCCTTCTACCTCCAAGTTTTTGATTCCTAACTTTTTACAGAGTATTAACCCTATAATCAAGGCCTCAAATTCTGCTATATTATTGGTGGTATTTACAATAGGTTTGCAATTTTACCATAAATTTTGCCTTCCCAATTGTGTACTACAGATCCAATTCTTGATGTTCATGGGTTTTCTCAGGATGATCCATCGAATTTGAGCTTAAACCATTCTTGTTGTGGAGGTGTCCTTTTACATTTTTTTCTTCCTTACTATTGTTGCCTCTTTTACCATACCGAGGAGGAATAATTAAGCCAAACCACTCTTTCCTCATCTTACTATCCCAAAAAGAGAAGGAACCTTAAATTTGATTCTTATTTTTTAGTTTATTGTTTATGGTTTCCACAATGCTAGGTTCAATCTTATTTTGGAGGCATTTTTTATCCATGTTCTTTTCCTGAAAGATTCTACGATTGTGTTCTTTCCATATTTCCCATACCATTACCGATAAAGCTATTTTCCAAGAAATTCTATATAAACTTTTAATCTTAATGATTGGCCAGACTTTCATATGATATATTAAATTTTCGGGTATTATAATCTTAAGTTTAAGTTTTCTATGTAACCATTGCCAACATTTCTCAGTATAAGGGCATGTCACTAAAAGATGATCCACTGTTTCAGCTTCATTTTTGCATAGGACACATCTAGATGGTCCCTCAAACCCAATTATCCTAAACCATTCAGATGTGTTGATTCTCTTTTGGAGTGCACCCCATAAAGAGGTGTCTGCTTTTGGTATGCATTCCTTATCCCAACACAAGTGCAAGGGTAGTTTCGATTTCTTCCATTGTTCCTTTTTAACCAAAGAATCATAACCTTCTTTTACTGCATATGATCCTATCCAAATTAGTTTATCATTTCTATTTTTAGGAAAGATATGTCTCTCAGTAAGAATTTTTTAAAATTCTATTTTCTCTATTTGAGTTAGTGGAGTATTATCTAGGGTCCCCATTTCCATCCTAAACTAGGACCATCTTTTGGAAATATGATATAATTGTTGAAAGTATTACCCCATAGATTGACTAATTTCTCTTTTATTCCTAGAGATATAATATTTTCTAAGGGCACATATCCTCCCAACGAGTCTTCCCAAAATAATTTTGAGTTTCCTATCCCAATATCCCATGTAATTTTATCTATATTAATATATCTACACTCCAAAATGAAATTCCAAGCCCTTGAACCTTGAGGAGGGCTCCTTGTCCTGAATATGCTTGTTGAATCATTGTTTTTTTGGTATTTGTTTGTCAATATCTTGAATCTTTTTTTTTAGTTCTTGGTGTATTTTCTATACCAACTTAGCCCCTAATGCCAAGATTTTCCATTTGGCTTTTCTAATGCCTAAACCTCCAACTTCCTGAGGTCTAGTAATTTTGTCCCAACTTATTAAATTCATTTTCCTATTGTTAGAATCTCCTTTCCAAAAGAATTTTTTCATTATATTTTCTAGCTTGTCTTTTTCATTTTGTGAAATGGACATACATGACATTTGATAGGTAGGAATTGCCGATAGTACTATTTTTATCATAGTTATTTGGCCTGCATTTGATAACCACTTACTCTTCCAGGTGTCTATTTTATTTCTTTAGTTTTTAACTAAAGGATCACATAGTTTGGTTATTCTATTTCCTTTGTCTATTGGCCTTCCTAGATATTTACATGGGAAGTTTTCTTTTTTAAAATCCAAGATTTGACACATTTCTTTCTCTTGGTTTGCATTTGTATTTATGAAGAAAATTTTAGACTTGTTAGATTTTAATTTTTGACCAGAGGCTTTCATCATCAAAAAATTGTTGATGAGTAATATTTGGTACGCAGTCTGTTACCTTTATTCTTGAGATTAGTCTTGTCTGTTTTTATTTGGTCATCATTATGCCATAAGCTTCTGCCATTATAATGAATAAGAATGAAGATATTGGATCTCCTTGTCTGAAACCTCTCAAAATTTCAAAAAAAACTTCTGGTGATCCATTGACTAGAATGGATAATTTATGTCTTGAGTTACAGTTATATATAAGATTAATCCATTGTTTAAATAAACCTAATTTTTCCATGCACTTGCATAAAAATCTCCAGTCAACTTTGTCATATGCTTTTTGAATATCAATTTTAATTAGCATACATGGGTTGTTATTATTTTGTGTTGAGTGGATAATCTCTTGTACTATAATGATTCCATATAGTATAGATCTTCCTAGGATAAAACCTATTTGTTCTTCTGAGATGATCCTAGGTAGAAGTATTTTGAGCCTATTTTCTATAGTTATTAAAAATATTTTATATATTATGTTGCACAGAGTTATAGGTCTAAAGTCCTCGGGTTCCTCTACCTTAACCTTTTTAGGTATTAAGGTTAGGAAAGTGTTGTTGATTTCATTTATAAAATTACCATCCTTTCTAGTGTTTTCTATAGCTTCAGAGAGTTCATCTCCTAAGAAATGCCAACATTTTTTAAAGAAACTTGCCTGGAATCCATCCGGGCTTGTTGCTTTATCTGCAGTTTTAATTTCTTCTTTAGCAAAGTTCCTATTTTGAATTATGTCATATTCCTTAGTTATTATCTTAGGAATATTTCTAAGCAATGTTTGTTGAGCATTGACATCTGAACTATCCTAGTTGTGTAGGGTATTCTGATAGAAATTTATGAGTTTTGTCGCTATTTCTTTAGGATTTACTATATAATTTCCACTTTCATTCTTATTTCTAGTTATTCTGTTGACATTCCTTCTTAGTCTTGTGCTATTATTAAAAAAAAATTGTATTTCTATCCCCATCTGATAGCCAGTTCCCCCTCAATTTTTGCTTCTAAAAAAATTATTCTTTTGTGAGTATATCTTCATATTTTTTGAATAATTCTTTTTATTTAAAATATCTATTATTGTCCATACCTATTTTAATTAGTTCTTCATTAAGATCTTGTATTTTTTTTTCTTTAAAAAATATTTTTAAAATGATTTTTCTTCCAATTCAGAATCTTCATTTTTAAGATTTTTAGTTTAGATATGAAACAAAACATATTGGAACCTTTAAATGTTTCTTCTGTCCATCATTGTTCTAGAAGGCTTACAAATTCATTATCTTGAAACCACATTCTTTCAAATTTAAATGAGTTTCTAATTGGTTTGGCTTCTTCCATTATATCTAAGCTGATTCAAAAATTATCTAATCCTGAGATGCTTAGGATAGATGCTGATAAGGTGTGGTTGAAGGAAACTAAATCACCTAAGAATAGGAATTGGTCAATCCTTTCTGCTATATTATTATCTTCATCTCTTCTATTGTTCCAGGTGTAAATTCTATTATTAGTTTTAATATCCATCATATTGTATTTTTTGACCCATTCTCTAAAATCTCTAATGGATTGTGATTCTACCTGTATACCTCCTCTTTTCTCACTGATATCACTGATTGCATTAAAATATCCTCCAAGAATGTAATATATATGGAAAAGTATCACAAAATTGACCAATTTCTATCCATAATTCCTGTTTATCTTTGTTGGTTATAGGTCCATATATTTTGATAAGGAAAAAACTTAAAGGACTTTTGATACTCTGAACCTGGCCCCCATCCATTAATTACTATTAAATTCACACTTATATACTACTTTCCTTGGGTCCCATAGTATTTCTAACCCTCTTGAAGTTGTTTCTATGTGGGTATTATCTATCTTCAATATTCCTAATCTCTTACTTAGTTTATTAATTTCTTCATTAATTAGTTTGGTTTCCTATATTAGTAGTATTTTTGATTCTATTGTATTTAGATATATTTTTATTAATCATTGTTTGTTAGGGGTTTTTAGGCTCCTAACATTCCATGATGTGAGTTTCATGGTGTTGTATAAGGGAACTTCCCCCTTCTTGCATGCGATAAGTTTGATCATTTAATCTGGTTTCCTGCTTCCCCATCTATTTTCCTAAGTTCAGAGGTAAAAATTTTCCTCTCTTCTTTTGATTTTTCCCACAGTTGGGAGAGTCTATCCCTGCAATGTTGGCTGCAATGCCAAGTTTATAGTTGTTCTATGTATTTTCTATTATAGGATGGTTAATTACTTCATTATGGTTATACATTTCTATTTCCAATTCTTTATCTAATTTTTCCATAATATCCATTGTAAATATTTGTTCTGTAGTTTTATTAATATTTGTTGCATTTATTTTGATATCTTCTTCTTCAAATTCAAATTTTATACCCATCATATGATAAATTGCTTCTAGTTCCATAGGAATTTTTATTTATGATTGCTCTGTATTTGTGTATTTAGTGTTTGGAAATGCATTGGTATTTGCAGTTTCACTTGTGATTATATCATGTTCCTCCTCTAGGTGAGGGAGATTTAGATCTTCTTTATTACTTCTTGTAGGCGAGGGGACTCCTTTTTTTATTATGTTTTCATCACCCATATTGTTGTTAAAACCAATTCTTATATGGTGACCTATTATTTTTTAAAGGGTATAATCTAAAATTCATGGAATGGAAATAAAATTTTGATTCAAAGGATTTTCAAAAGATTGGAGCACCCAAATGGATTAGTATACCCAACCTACCTATAGAATTATTACATAGTCACATATTAAAGAGAATGGGAGATATTTTGGGAGGATTTATAGGAATTGAAGAAAATTATGTATCTTCTTCTAATGTTAAAATATTAGTTAACATAGAACTAAATTCAAAGACATTGAAAGCTATAAACATAAAAACTAACCAATCGATATATATGCTAAAACCTAAAATATATAAAGGAAAATTTCATAATATTATTATTACAAACAATATGAACTTCCCAAAGATAATGGAATCTCATGAAACCCTACCTAGGATTAGGGATCGAACCAACCAAATGTGCTCATTTATCAATAATCAAAGGAAAGTCCCTTCAGGCATCCAGATCTATCTTAATAAGGAGCATGGAGGATTTATTACTAGTCAAATAGAAAGTCCAGCAAGTACTCCATCCAAAATCCCCACACTTTCACCTTCTTGTAAACTTATTGAATCTCCAAGGATCGATCTAGAATAGACAATAGGCAACGAATGTAACCAAGGCTCAGAAGAACTTAACAATCCCAAAGAAGGTGAAATTGTGGAAGGTGGTGATGAGATCCTCCCCCTTCCAAGGAATTTTTGGTAAAATTTGAAAGTGGGAAAATAGTAGAAGCAAGTCCAACCATCATTAAGGAGCTTCCTAACAAAGAAACTAATAAGAGCGAGGAAGTTTTTAAATCCAATGGAAATACCACTAAGGATAATCAAATGAGTGAAGAAGAAGGCTCCATGTTACAATGTCAAATGGATAAAGAAATAAACTCAGAAGAAGAAATTAAAAAGTTATCAAGTACACAGGGAGAGAAAGGCAGGGATACCAAATATGGTGATAATCCTAAAGGATCATATTTGTCATTAGTATACAAGGAAACAATTTTTGGACTATCGGTAACATGATCACCGAGTGATAGCATTCAGTTAGACATAGTGAACACAAAAATAAGACTATCACCAATAGACAATTTACAAAGTAAACTAAGAGCATAGTTTATAGACAGACAGTTCATAGACATCACCAAGCACAGACTATAGAGCATACTGAGCACTAGTATATTGAGAGACAATTTTATTTCTGAGAAAAATGGATCTGAGATACACGTCAGATAAAGCACTTCAGTTTTATAATTAGCTTTATTCTTAGGTATAAAACCATTTATTGAGGAAAAAGTAAATCATATGTAATTTTTTTAGTCAGTCTAACTGATTGTAAACATGAAAACTAGGAGATCAAGGTCAAGTTGTAAAACTTTGATCATAGAGTTTTTATTGTAAAGCATGAAACCTAATTAGGTCAATACATTGTATAAATAGATGTAGTAATTAATCTGAACATGATGATTGTATCCGCATCAGACATCTATGGATCAGACAGAGAGTTTCATGTAGAAGGACACAAAAGAAAGAATTCATTTATGAAGAACAAGATTCAAGGCTACCAAGCATAACAGAGGGTAAGATCATCAGAAGTGATCACACTTGTAGCCTTAACCGACACCTTCCATTCTGCAGATAGTGAAGCTTTGTGGGTTTCATCCCCACCATATTTTTTACCTTCTAATAGGGTTTTTCTATGTTACCAATTCTTGTTCCATGTGTAACTACTTTCATGAATGTTTCTATGAATGTTTACATGCAATTAAGTTTATGTTTTGATATTACATGCATTAGGTAGAAAAGAAATATTGTCAATAATGCAAGGAAAGATTACTAAGAGTTAATTAATAAAAAAATTTAAGGGAACTAATTCACCCCTCCCCTCTCAGTACACACCATTCCATTATTCCAATAATTGGTATCAGAGCTAGATCTCTTATTTGGAAAAGTTTAAATCACTTAAGGGAAAAGATCATATAATGGAAGGGTATAAGCTTGATAAGAATATTGAGAATCAGAAGTTGCAGATACAAATCTTCTATGAACAATACAAAGAAGCGAGAATCAAGATGAGATATCTACTAGATGAATGAAAATTTATGGAATCTCACTACAATGAAACTGACTATCATGAAGAAGAGATACCTGATTTGTTTGAGTCATCAAGATCTACATCTAGCAATACATCTAAAGGAAGCATTATAATTCTTAATGAAATCAATCAACATTTGACTGAACAAGTAAAGGTACTAAAAATCAGTCAAAAGAAATAGATGGTAAGAATGATTGATGTTATGAATAATGATAAACAAGCTGAACAAAAAAGAACATTAGCTATTGATGATAGGAGGAAGATCACTGAGAAGATGCAAGAGAGAGAAACTGAAATACAAAGACTTATTGAACATCATCATGAGATCACCAATCAAATAGTTCTTATGAGTCATGAGGCAAACTGAGTGAACATATTACTTAATGGGAAATTGGAAGTTATGGGTGAATTAAGAGAATAAAATGAGACACTAAAGCATGAAGTAAGGATTCAACAACAACACAATGACATGATCAAGAAAGTTGAAGAAAGCACAAAAAGAATGGATGACTTTCTGAATGGACAAAGAAGACTCAATAATAATACTGGTCGAGGGTATACCAAGCATTGATAATCATCAAATCAAGTTGATCAAAAATATTTCTACACAAATCCAAGAGCAAGGAAGAATTCATGCAATCACTGTGGAAAACCAAGCCACACATCAAACATTTGTAGGAGTAAAGCTAAAGGTATTAGTAAATCTACATCTATATTCATTGGTAATTGTTATAACTGTAACAAGCATGGACACAAAGCACATGAATGAAGATCTAAGGTAAACAAACCAAAGAAGGAATCCTACATGGAAAAATATTTCTCTACTTATAAAATGCATGGCCACAAATCTCTTGAATACAGGAAAATGAAAAAGCAAGCATGGAAACCAAAAGAACAAGAAAATGCTTATCAACTAAGAAGAGTCGGTAACTCGTATTGTTGGGATTACAACACATGGGAAAATTGCACAGCATGTGGTAGATATGGACACATAGCTACAAACTGCATGAGGAAATGGATACGAAGGTCTAGGAATTGGACTAACTCTGGAATGGCATGCTTACACTGTCATAAGGTTGGTCACCTGAGCATGGTTGCAGTGTCATAAGGTCGGTCACCTGAGCATGGCTGCAAAGACCGAGTGACAGAGTCAAGCACTTTTGCAAATGGCAATACCATTGAAGATATCAGAAGAATGAGAAATCAAATGTGGAGGAAAGCTACAAGAAAATATAATGTTGGACCAAGCACCACATTTGGTGACACCTCATCAAATGGATTAGGTGATTCCACCAACCCCACCTAAGCATGCACGTAAGTATGGAACTACACTCTACAAAGCTATATTTTACATTAGTTCCAATATTCATTGATAATATACCAAATTAGCATGAATGAAGATGCACCATGGTATTACTTATTATGATTATGTGAATCCAATCTCGAATGTCAATACATACCAAGAATCATCAGTGTACATATAAAAGCCAAGTTGTCAATATAAACCAAGCATCATCAGTAAACACATGAAAGACAATGAAGTCTTCACTCCATACTGAGCACCGTCGGTGAACATGTGAAAAAGTACAACTAAGTTATAACTTACCTTGAGCATCTTTGATTACCGAGTGGTAGACAAAGCATTAATTTCAACACTTAGGTTATTTACTATAAATAGGGCATCAGAGAGCTTATTCACTCACAAAGAGAAAACAAGAAAACAATGGAGTGAAGAAGAGAAACTGAAAGTGAAAAGTTTGTAGATTGATTCACACTGGATTCGAAGGTGACTCCAACAAATTTCTAGCATCTACATTGAAGATCATGTAAGTACCAAGACTTACTGAGCACACATTTCATTTATGGAGGAAGCCCTAATTTCAAGAAATATGGAAACCACATCGCAAGTCTTCAAGATCAAGAATGCAAAGGAAAAGAAGGTCAATCTGATTAAGAACACAACATGTGAAGAGCCCAAGTATAAATTTTCCTAGAGGTTGCTTCACAACCCGATGACCAAGGAGTTTTCTCAAGCATACCTCCTAGTGTTTTTCTAGTTGAAGACGTCTGAGCATATATCCACTGCAAGGTTGCAGAGATCTTGAGGTAGAAGAATCTTACAAGAATATTTGCACAGATGGAAACCTTAAAGATGAACACAAACACATTGAGGTGAAAGGGTTAAAAAATTCCCTATTGTTCCTGAAAGAGTTCAAGACCGAGTGGACTGGGATAGTACTCAACCAAGTACTTGACAGAAAAATGTGGTTGGATGAATCAAGACCAATCACTAAGGATGTAATACACGCAGTAACAGGTTATCCAGTAACTGACAAGTCTAAAGCCCTAAAACATCCTTCTCACCCCAACATTAAAAAAGTTAATAGGTACAGTATGGGATGACAGAGGTTTAAAAGTTAATTCAATCAAAGACCCAGAGATGAAGTTTGGTGCATGTGTACTTGGATACAAGGTATTCCAAGCTAGCCAATTGAACAACATAGCATGCGGAGAAGTTGACACTTCTTATAACATTGTAAAAAAGAGACTACAACTAGACTTATCTGAGTTGCTACTAAAGAAACTAGAGGATAACACAAGGACAATTAGGTCAGCCAAATATAATTTATGTAAGTTTGGTTCACACCTCATGTGCACATTTTTATACTTTCATAATTTCTTCCCATCTATGGGTAATGTCAATTGGGACACAACCCGACCAATAACTGCACAAATTAGTGAATTTATTAAGTCACTAGCGGACAATTTCACATTAGTAATGGATGCATAATTTTCTACCTTCAAGGACATAATGCAAAAGAGAATGAGGATCCCTGCACAAATGGTGGAATAGTATAAAGATTATATATGTTTCATAGTGGATACCGACACCTCTTTAATAAAACCAGTTATTATGAGAACAAAATAGTTACCACCACTGGATTATGAGATCAACATTGATCAAGCTATAGAGGCTATTGAAACCTTGCTAAATGAATTAGTGGAAAAATCGTTAAGAAAATTTGGCACTTATGAAGAAGTCAAGGCTAGAATCAAAACTGGCTTATTAGTGAAGAAAATTGACAGGAAGAAGACAAAAATGGTAAAAACACTTGAAAAGAAACTATCGGTAAATAATGAGGAATTATAAAAACAAGATAGAATAGAGGGATAGTTACCCAACGGTGAAGGTGAGAAGTCAAGTGACTCCGAGTCGACTGAATCTAATGCACCACCAATAAAGAAACCAAGAACTAATGTTGCATCAAGAACTAGGATTCAAACTACAAAAGATGCAGACTCACCACAGGTAAAGAAAGGTACAGTAAGGAATTATAAGAGAAATCCTCAAACTAGGAAATCAAAACCAAGGAAAAGAAGGAGATATATCCAAGGAAAAGAAGACAAGGAAGACACTGAACAGGATGAGAAAGATCAAGGAATCCAACTTGAAAAGAACAAAATTCCTAAGACAGTTGATGAAGTTGCACAATCAATCATCAACACTGGGAGAATATCACACCAAAAGATAAGACAATGGCTAACCTGATCTCCCAGAGATCAAACCAAGATAGAAGAATCCATAATTAAGGAAATGATTACATACAAGTATATACCAGTATAATTCAAAAATAAAATTCCATAAGAGCTTAGTGACAGAATATTAGCAAGGTGGACATATGACCTGTATACACATAAATAGATAAGGGAAAGATCCCTAGTCACAATCATGCCACCCGAGTCAACTATTGAAGAGATTGATAAAACAATGAAAGAGAATTCAAATAAAATTTCAGCTAAAATGAGAGCATACAAAGTACTAGAGGGCCAATTATAAGAGCTTGACAAAGAAAGTGATGAGACTTGGAATGAAGTCATAAATACCCCAAAGCAGGTACTGGCTCTTACCATAAAGCCACACTATGAAGAAAAAGAGGCCACATCGAGCCTCGAACACATCTTCATAAATGATACTGAGGACATCAATCCTGTTGAGTTGACAACATAGGAAAGCAAGGCCATGGATGATGTACCTCAAATTTTTCAATCATTAGGGGATACAATAGCGATCACAATCAAAGATATAACTCTTATTGATTTTGATGATGATCCCAAGAAGGATGAAGATGTAACTGATGCCTTCAACCATGAAAAGGAAAAGGATAGAATGGATGTTGCATATGTAAATGTACCATGTCACATGCACTTATTGATACAAGCTATTAATATCATCACAAAAGAAAAGGAGAAGACACTTGAACCTTATGAAAACAATCCAATATACACAAGTGATGAACAAGGGAATCATAAAGATACAAATGGGGAGAAGAAAGATACAAGTGGAGAGGAGAAAACAAGTGATGCCACTGATAAGAACACCGAAGGTGAAAAGGCTACAGATACAGATAAGGCTGATGTAGAGACGTCTACTACTAACCATCAGGTTAATACAAAGCAACATACAAAAGGCACCACACCTCCCACACAATCACCAAAAGGAAAAGAGACAAAGAAGGAACTTGCAATAGTTCTTCAGTCCCCTGCTTCCAGCACTATTTCAAAGAAGAAGAAGAAAAGAAAAGCACCAATCACACTTGATGAAATCATTGACATACCTGACTATGATCCCAGAACACTAGATCCTGAGTCCCTGACCAAGTATGGTAAGCTTTGCAAGAGGAAGTATATACAAGACAAGCTCAGGAAGGAGCACAATAACTCACAAGTTATGGATACCACAAAAAGAAATACTATTGCAGATGGTACCAGACACTCAACTTGATCAAAATTCTCCTATACTTGGTCAATTAGAAATACTCACCAATGCCATTACATCCTAGAATGTAGATGCAGACAAAGTCATTGAGGAATGTGATGAGGAGAAGTGTCAATACAAGTTAACCGAGAAGATCACCCAAGAAGTGGTAGAAAATAAGGTAAAACTTTCTAAATTAATAACTAAAATGGAACCAATATTATCAAAAGTAGTTAAACTAGTTCAAAAGTTGTGCACAATAGAGAATTTCACTACAAACATAGTGAAAAGATAGCCAAGATAGATGAATATCTTAAGGCTAGTGCACAAAGTCTCACAACCAAAGAAAATGCATTCCAATTGCATTATGAGAAAATTATAGAGTAAAAAAGGTTGAGGTTAGAACTACAAAAGGCTAAAAGAAGAATCTGAGATGAGATAACCGATTTCCAAGAAATGTTACTCCCAAATCTCACACTGTTGCTGAAACACATGACTTTGGAAAAAGCATTGATTGTCACCCTAGAAATGTCTATTATCGAGAGTATAAATGACATGCATGCTAGACTCACATTGGAATACATGACCCTGGAAAACCTCCAAGAGAAATGGGAGAAGATAATGGCAGACATTTAAAAATCCCATGCCCACATACTTGACAAGCTGTAAGTATTACCCCTTTGTAATTAGTTTCACAAAAAGGGGGATATAAATGTATAAGGGGGATATTATATGTATAGATGTAAAAGGGGGAAAATGTACAAAAGGGGAAAACATGTCAAAATCCAAAGAGGGAAATACACAAAGGAGAAACATGTACATACTGAGGCATGCACATAGGGGGATTCATTGACAAGGTATACACTTGGTGTAGATATTGAACATTTCAGTCTGCACCTATGATTTTTTGATACTAATGCCAAAGGGGGAGATTGATAATCCTAAAGGATCATATTTGTCATTAGTATACAAGGAAATAGTTTTTGGATTGTTGGTAACATGATCACCGAGTGACAACATTTAGTCAGACATAATGAGCACCAAAATCAGACTATCTCCGATAGACAAATTACAAAGTAAACTGAGAGCACAGTTTACAGAGTAAACTGACAAATATTTCAGAGACATCACCAAGCATAGACTACAAAGCAGACCAAACACCATTCTATCAAGAGATAGTTTTATTTCCAAGAAATGTGGATCTGAGATACATGTCAGATAAAGAACTTCAATTTATAATTAGCTATATTCTTAGCTATAAAACCATTTATTGAGGAACAAGTAAAGCATATGTAATTATTTTAATCAGTCTAATTGATTGTAAACATGCAAACTAGGAGATCAAGGTTATGTTGTAAACCTTTCTGTTAGGTACTAGATTTTACACCCTATTCAAGCTCTGGTAGTCTTGATAATCTAGTACAACATGGGAATCACTTCTAGGTTGTGGGACCCTTGCTAACTGAAGCAAAGCCTCTGGGTTCTAGGTCGGTTCCTCTTGGATAATTAACTAATCTTCTCTTTGGACATGGAAAAGTAAAATTGGAGGGGAAATGGATAGAAGGAATGCTTGAAAGGAAAATAACTGATAAGAAAATTATCCCAATAGGTGATACACCAAAGGTAACATTAAACATAACACAATGAGTAAACCGGCATGAAGATTCTTAGATCTAATAGAACAAAATGTTTTTTAATAGGCTTGCATAAGTATTTCAGAGAGAGGTCTGGAATGGAAAGAGGCTATTCAAGGAAAGAGAAGATTTCACAAACAATAGCTTTTCCAAGAAAGTAGACACATAATGTGACTTGCAAGAAAACATTCACTCCAGCAAGTAGGCAAAGGAATGAGACAAAGTAACCAGGGATGAACAAAATCCAAAGGATTACCTAAATCAAATCAGACACAATAGTACACAAAGATGCTAAAAGAAAGGAAGGCTTAGGAACTCTTAGATTTCTCTAATAAAAGTACTGTATTACATCCAGTAAGAGAAGTACAGATAAGGAAAATATTGAGGGCAAAGAAAATGCCACAAAAAGCTCATTCAGAATCTAGAATTCAATGAAAGGATACAAGATGATGAAGACCTAAGGGAAGAGAAAATGTCATAGAAAATCTTACACCAGCTAGAAAAACTAAGCTCTAAAATCTCTCAAAACTACTTATATACATGCTCCTCTAGCACATAGGCTTAGGAGTCAATCCAATTATTAGAAATTAGGACTATAATAGATCTTGCATAAACAATTCAGAAACCTTAAGACTGTCAATTCTTCTCATCAATGCATTGTAGAAATATCTGAGTTGATCAAATATAGATTTGAATATCTTTCCCATTGCCATAAATATGAATTCTAGAAGTCAGCTTGGCCCATCTATCTGTCCAGAACCTGAGAAATAACGCCACTGCCATGGACTCTGAGAATCAGATCTTTTGAATATTTGAATACTTGAACACAACGGTCATAGGTGGCACTGAATGCTCGATCAATGACCCAGATTTGAATCTTTAATAACTTTAAAACATGGTCATCGATCTCCTTTTCTTTATACATTACTGTCTTTACCTTGGTCTACCATGGACACATGTCATCATGACTTAATGCCTTAATTGATAGATTTTGAACATTTTGTGATTAAGCCATTATGCCAACCGCCCGATCAAAAAGAACTTGATCGGTCTTTACTTTCCTCTGTTTGACCAGCCCTAGCTCCACCATGAACATGTGTCACCATAGCTTAATGGCTTAAGTGATAGATTGTGTGCATCTTTGCTTTAAGTCTTTAAACCCACCATTGGATTAAACTGAACTTGATCAGAGATTACCTTACCACAGATGGGTCTAAGCTCTGACAACCTTCCATGCGTCAATAAGGCGTAATGCCTTGATCATTAGATTTTGATAAACTTGGCATTAAGGCATTAAGCCAACCATTGGATCAAACCAGAAATGCTCACAAATTAATCAACCAAAGACCCTGCATAAAGGTGACCCCACCATCCACATTTTGCAAAAGCTTAATGGCTTAAAGGATATATCTTCAGCACTTTGTCTTTAAGCCATAACTTTGACCATCTGATGAAATGGAACTTGCTGCTACCTGGGGAAAATAAATTAAGTTGGGACTTAGGAAAATAAACTTAGGAAAAGAAACTTGCTTAGGAAAATAACTTTGGCCCCACTCAAAAGATAACTTAAAACACATGAAAAATAGGAAATTTAAGTGGAAAAAAGGTAATGAAGAATTAGAACTGCCACTAAAGACTTAGGGTTCTAAGGAATTTCATAGGGTTTTAGAACATGAATAAAGGGGAAACCAGACCTAGAAAATTTTTAGAGAGAAATATTAAGACAAGGAATCATGCAGAATTCATACAAGCTGGGCTCTACCCCTGTGGGAGCCTCATTTTTCTCAAGTTGTAGCCAAATTTGATAGGATGGGGAAATTTGGATAACATTTTGGCAATTTCTGCTAGATGTCATCCTGCTAGACATAAAAAACCAGTGACCTTTGACATTCATTGGGCATGGAGTCATCACTTTGAGCACACAGGACTTTTCTAAGAAAGGAAATGGATTGAGAGTAGGGAGAGGGACAACTAATGTGCATCAGCACTTGGAGGAAAGTAGGAAACACTAAACCTTGAAAGTAATAAAAATAGGAAAACTTATCTACAGAGCTGGGCAGACCTCAAAATAGGGCTTGAGGTGAAAACTATTAACTGATATTGGCAAGGAATCTCTTTCAAGAGTTTATAATTGAAATGCATTATGCTCTTTGCACTCTGTGATTACAAATGGTCCTCCCCAGAAGGAATCAAACATTGAATGTTTGCCAGGCCTTGATTTATACTCATCCCACTTTAGGACTATATCCCCAACATTAAAGTTTCTAGCTCTGGCCCTCTTGTCAAAGTTCCTTTTTACCTACATCTGCTGAAACTCCATGGTTTGCATAGATTTATCTCTAATTTCTTCGAGCTCCATGATTTGAGCATAACTTACCTGCAAGGGATCTCCTTCTTCAAAAAGAATAATTTGGGTGGCAAGGTCCAATGCTAGCAATTCTAATGAGATGGACAATTTGACATCCTTTCCATATACCAGCATGTAAGGAGAATTCCCAATGATTTTCTTTGGGGTTATTCTATCTAGCCACAAGGAGGACTTGAGCTTGGAGTGCCAGTCTCTTTGATTTTCTTACAAAGTCTTTTTGATAATCCTAATCAAGTTTTTATTTGTAGACTCTACTAGACCATTACCCTAAGGGTAATAGTTGGAACTAGTATTCAGATAAATACCATCCCTGACTTCCCATTCTATCACTTTTAGACCTATAAATACAAGTGCATTATCTGATATGATTGAATCTGAGGTACCAAATCTGTGAATGATGTCATCATAAAAGCTCAGAACAAAACCCTCATTGGCCTCTTTCAGTGCAATAGCCTTTTTCCATCTAGTAAAATAATCTGTTGTAGTTATGATCCATTTATGTCTTGCACTAGATGGAGGATTTATTAGGACTATAAAATAAATGCCCCATTTCATGAAAGGTTTCTATATTTTGATTGGTCTGAGGGGTAGAGCTACAAGTTTTTATTTTCCTGCAAACATGGTACACTTCATGCATATATTTTTATTGGTCTAAGGGGTAGAGCTACAAGTTTTTATTTTCCTGAAAACATGGTACACTTCATGCATTTCCTCACATGATCATGACTATCCTTAAAGATAGATGGATAATAGAATCCATCCCTCATGATCTTAAAGGCAGTGGTCTTGGGAGAAAAATGATCTCCATAAGTTCCATCATGAAATTCCTTCAGGATATTTGCCACTTGATTTGAATCTATGCATCTTAAAAGGACACCATTATGATCCTTCCTGAAGAGAATCACATCTATCATCACAAAGAGGATAGACTATAGTCTATAATTCCTTCTCTTTGCCTCATCTAAATCTTCAGGACATTTTCCTGTCTTCAAGAAATGAACCATGTTAGGCAACCAACCTGATGCCTTGGCATGTTCTTCTATTGAATGCACAACTAAAGATGCATTCATTTTCTCTGTATTTCTTGATTTCTCATTTTCTGTCAAATGTTCACAAAGACCTATTCCTCTAACTAGTTTGGTGACCTAGATATCAATGTCATATTCGATGACCTTGGTGATCCAACCAGCCCTTTTCTCATTCAGGTCCTTGGAAAGCAGGAATTCCTTGACACTTGGGTGAGTGACTCTTAATTGTACCTTGCTATGAGTAAATAGATATATGAACTTATTTAGGCTTTTCACCATAGCAAGTACTTTTTTTTCCACAAAAGAATACCTTTTCTCATATTATTCTAAACCTTTGCTAAAGAAAGCAATAGGTTGCTCCAATCCTTCAGAGTTCTTTTGAGTCAACATTGTAGATATGGCATCAAAACCCCCATAAGCATAGAGGATAAAACCCTTACTAAAATCAGGGTTAAAAAAGAAGGAGCTTCTATAAAAGCCTCTTTAATGGCTTGGAAATTATCTTTCCCCTCTTTGCTCTAGCTGAAGACTAAATTCTTCTTTAACATAGCTGTCAAAGGCTTTAGTAAATCTACAATATTAGGCAAGAAACACCTGACAAAGTTAATCCTTCCTATGAAATATTGAAGTATTTTCTTATGGGGTGGTTGGGGTAATTCAAGAATAGTTGGAATCCTCTTAGGGTTAACTGTGATTCCTTGTTTGGAAACAATATATCCCAATAGTTTTCCTTCATGGACTGCAAACACACATTTCTTGGGATTAAGAGAGATCCCAAACTCCCAACACCTTTCAAATATTTTCCTCAGTTGTTTGATGTGGTCTACTGCATGTTTAGAATAAATAGTTATATCATCTAAATAGACCATTACAAACTTGTACATGAGGCTTTTAAAGGCCATATCCATTGCCTTTTGAAAAGTAGCACCCACATTAGACAAATCAAAAGACATTTTTTAATAAGCCATGGTTCCCCATTTGGTTGTAAATGCAGTCTTATATTGATCTTCTTCATGAACCAGGATCTGATTGTACCCTAAATAGCCATCCAACAATGAGAAACATTATGATCTAGAGACATATTGTAAAATTTTCTCCATAAATGGAAATGGATGACGATCATTTAGGGATGCCCTATTAAGGTCCCTAAAGTCAACACATAGTCTCAACTCTCCATTCTTCTTTCTGACAAGAACAAGGTTGGAAACCCAACTAGTATGTTTTATGGGTTAAATTATTCCACTTTCAATTAATTTGAGTACTTCTTTGTGCATGAGTGGTTCAAGCTTAGGATCGACAAACCTTTGCTTCTGTCTAACTTGATTGGCATTTGGTTCCAATTCAATGGTGTGTTGAGTAAGTGTTGGGATGAAACCCTTGAGGTCTTCATACTGCCAAGAAAATGTATCACTAAATTAATGAAATAATTAGGCATAAGCCTACTTTTCTGAATTAGTATTCACTTTTCTGAACTTTAAACTATTTCCTGGCTCCATCTCTAAATCAGTGCTATGTTCTTGTTGAACTGTTAGACCAACCTTACTCTTCTGAGCTTGGTCATCTCTATTGAAGATAGATTCCAGGGTGACAAGACCTTTTGGCATTTTATTTGATCTAAGTTGTACTACTTGGTTGCCACAGTTCTACATCAATCTATCTTGGTTATGCTCTGAAAAGACATCCTCTTTGAATAAGAACTGCAAAATTTTCTCATCATTGTCGAATACTTTCCAATTAACATTATTTTCAGGGATAGAAGGCCTAATAACTACTTTGATATGTTGTTGATCCTTTTCCTTTGAAATTCTATTAGGAATTTCATATTGGGATCCAACAATAGCTAATCTATCTGCATTTTGGTTCAATTCCCTAGGGATAGAAACAAAGTTGATAGCATGTAAATCATCAATTGCATCCCAAACTTGGTGCTTATATGCTTTCATTGTGTCATTCTTAGATGCACTTATCCCTCTTACTTGGCTGACTACCAAATCACTGTCACCTTAAAATTTTAGAGCCTTAATTCCCCTTCTTCTAGCCCACTCTAGTCCATTCACTAGAATTTCATATTCGGCAGTGTTGCTAGTTCAAGAGAAGCTGGACCTAAAAGCTGCAAAATGATTTTCTCCTTCTGGGGAGACTAGCATAGCACCACCACCAGAGCCATTTCTACTTCTAGCACCATCAAAGAATAGCTCCCAAACTTGATTACTATCATCCTTCGATGCTTCATTTATAGCTTTCTTAAGGCTTGGCTCTGTGAGATTATCTTCTTGTATTAAGTAGTTTCCCAAACTAGCATCCCAAACAACATTGTCTTGGGCCTCTGAGGTTCTTTCTGATTCCAATTCATCTAGATAGATATCTGGGATATTTTCTATCTTGGTTTTTGTTTCTCTGATGATTGGGAAGTAATTAATATCAAGTGCAAGACAACTTGCATTGGGTATGTTGGACACATAAGGTTCTATATGGTGTGCTTCCAATGATTCAGACTTGATGGTAAACTTGGTTCCATATCTAGTATGGAAAAGGATGTGAGACTAGTCAGAAGAAAGATAGACTCCTATCTTGGTTGTGAACTCCCTTGATAAACATATGGAAAATAGAGAAAGGAGGTCTATGATGTATATGTCAAGTAGGATAGAGAAATTGGGACTTGCATGTAGGATCAAGCTCGTATCCTTAGCTACACCTACTATGTCTACTGAGGAACCATCAAGTTGGGTCACCTTCTTTTGGAAAGGTTCATATTTAAGTCCTAATTGGTCAACTACTTTCTTGGGCATGACAAAGATAGTAGCCCCACTATCTACTATACAAATATGTACTAAACATTTTCAAATAATTAATGATACATAAAAGGGGGGTGGTTTCAGATTCCTACCTTGTATGACATCTGGCTTGGAGTTGCTACTTGAAGTCTCCTTCTTTTGATCAGTGTTGACCAACACTGGCTTAGAAACTTCACTTGTAAGATTTTGAGGCACTGCTCCTTCATTCATAGCCTTCCTTAATATCTCAGGTTGTCCTAGAATAGCTAAGCAGTGCCACATAGACATAGTGATATTCATTTTTTTCATATTGTCTACAATGTTGAAGGGCACTACTGTGTGTACTGTTTGGTGCACTTTCACTATTGTGGGCTCACCCTCCTTGGGAGATGGACTCTCTTTGATTGGAATGGTAGGAGCCTTCTTTAATATGAAAAGAGGAGAAGATGGCGACGTATCTGTGGATGTAGAAGATTTAGCTCCATCCTCTACTCACTCCATGTCTTGGGCTCTTGTTTTTGACCAAGTGTTGGCAGCAATTGGGGATTCACTATTTACTCCATTGAAATCTTGTTGCTCCCAATTAAAAAGAGCACTCTCATTTGGTTGTGCATATTTTTGAGGAATTTCTCCACTAGAAGAGGCTCTTGATTTGGTATGTGAAGCATTCTGAACCATTAATGCCTGATTAATCCACCCATTTGAGTATGTAGCCTGATTGTGGGGCTGATTGCAAGGAAAACACCTCTCATCATCCGATGCAAGATTGTTCTGACTTGGAACCATATCTCTTGTTGGATTTGTAGAGCTAAGGGGTGTGGGGTTATAAGGTTGGAATAACCTTTTATTAAAGTTCCGCCTTTGACCTTGGTAGCTCCCTTGATATGGTGGCCTATTATGCTTATAGGGTTGTCCTTGATTTTGATATTGATGGTTAGGACTTTCATTTTGTGGTTGAAAGGGCAGTCTATTCCCTTGGTTCTACTTCTTTATGCTAGTCAACTCATTGCTCATTGTCTATAACATTTTTTTCATTTCTTGTTGACTACTGTTAGTAATAACTAAGATGGGGGGTGAATCAGTGGCCTTAAAAATATTCCAATAATCAACCCAAAAACTTAGTACCACAATATTAAGCCTCTAGTTATCTTCATTCCTATAAGAGGAATGCCTTCAAAAACAATTATCAAAATACTACTACTCAAAATGCTTTGTTAAACCTTATACTGTATTTTTACCGAATGACAATAAATTATCTAGAGTATGCCGAACAATCTAGTTAAGCTATGTGTAATGAAAAACACTAATGTAATGACTCATAAACACATTGACACATGGATTTTTAACATGGAAACCCTATTAAGGGAAAAACCACTTGGAACCGGTAACCCAAAATTTTCACTCTATTGAAGTGAGCTCAGTGAAGATCCAACCATGTTAAAGGTTACAAACACACTTTTAGTTGTGATCTTGTTAGAGGATTTAAAATTTTAGTCTGTCACTTGATATCGGGCATCTCTATGCTACCTTCTTTGATCAAACACTCACTTGGCCTATCAATAGGTATCTGGAATCTCATTCTATCTTCATGATGAAACTTTTTGATACTCCTTGGGATGTATCTCAATATAAAAAGGATCTTTAAATCCCGCTCGGTTAAGAGACTTTCTGAATAAATGGTTAAACTAAAATAGTATGATCTGTTCACATATACAACTTATACTTGAAGATTTTAAGATCTATTGTAATCTCATAAAAATAATCTAATCAATATATCCCTTTTTATACCTTTTCTCCACTTTGGTTCTGCTGAGTGATGTTGTGCTCTGTTACTCGGTGTTCACAAAAAAATTTAGCTCTTTCCTCAGCTTGATTGATCAAGACTGTGAAGTTGCTCTTTAGCATCCTCTTTTCATTCATTCACACTCTCTCAATTCATAATGAATTAAGTTGTCTCTTTATAGACATGATATCACCATTGTTCGATTCTTTATTTTCTTGATCTTGGTGTGATCCATAATTATCGCCAATTAGATTCAAAGAAAAACTCTTGTTTTATCTCACAAAGATCTTCTTGCCAACTGGAAAAAATAGCTTTAAATCCTTTACTTATCTTTGGCTTTATCTTATCGATGAAAACAAAGATAACTACCAGTTAAATCCATATTTATCTCTGCCAGCTAGATATTTTGTCATTTCTGAACTCAAGTTAATTTCAGTGTTTTAACTCTTTGATATATTTGGTCAACACTCCAGTTCTCCTTGGGCTTCTCTACCAGTTTACACTATGTTTCTTTCCAGCGGTTATGCTTGTGATTCTTCTAGTCAGTGTTCTTTCTTGGGAATCACTGTGACTTGACTTTCGGTGATCTCTGTCCGTCGGGTTCCACTAGCCTTTGGTGTTTGAAGTCGCATAGTGAATGATTGTATTTTATACATTACTGAAAACATAATATTTCTCTCTTTTATTCTCTAAAGTCTTTGACACTTTGATTATAACCGATTAGATTATATCAAGTTGACATCAATGACAATACAATCCATTAACTGATTTAATATCTTGCATTATCTTTTTGCATTTTGGTGATCAACTTAATATCTTCAAACATTCAATCAATTACACATCATCAATTTCTCCCTTTGGCATTGATGGCAACATACTACATTATCATACTATACTATCACTAATACAATATGAAATATAAAAGTTTCATCAAGATTTCCTAATGTAACTTATTACAAATGTCTGACTTTCAGTAAGCTCAAAAATAGCTTAGATTTATTTCATGCAGAATGGTTGTCTTCAATCTTCAATCCCTTCACTAGATATATGTATCATCTGATATCTCTATTCTGATATGTGCACTGCCTTGACTATTCCTCCTCTTGATAATCTCTTTTTATTTTGACAATAATCTTTCTCTTTGTTTGAATTCTCTCCCTTTGTTACTTCTCTCCTTTATGTATATTTCATATGTAATCAATTTATTTCCCTTTGAATATTGATTAACTCTTCCTTTCTGATTTTCAGGAACTTCACTTCATGGATAATGATATAATCTATTCTGATCAATGAGATAATCTCTCCCTTTATCATATCTCTCTCTTTATGATAATGGAATAATCTCTCCCTTTGACAACAATGTCAAACAAAAATCATCTATATCATGTTCCATTCCTTTACATAATATATTCCTTGAATTTTCCTATCCATCGACAATGCAATGTCTCATGTATTCAGTGCATACTTGTACCTTATTGTGTGCAGATGTATCTATTCCTATTCATCTCATTGTTTTCCTCAACATGAATGATATTTAGATTATGTGTAGGCTGATGCAATCTCCTAGTCATCTTACTGACCGATAGACAAGGTTTGGACCCCTAGTCTATGTCTTAGGTACTCAAATGTATCCTTCGGTAATGACTTGGTGAATATATCAGCTAGTTGTTCCTTTGATTGAACATATTCCAGTGTCACCTCCTTTGCTTGTGCTTTTTCTCTTAGATAGTGATACTTGATAGTAATATGCTTAGTCTTAGCATGCATGACTAGATTTTTAAAAATGTTAATTTCACCTGTGTTATCACAGTAGATATTTACTGGTTCAATAATTTTCATATTCATACCTTCTAGTAATTGTTTGATCCAGGAAATATTGGAGCAATTTGTAGCAACAACCACATACTTTGCTTCTATAGTAGACTGAGAGATGCGTCCTTACTTCTTGTTGATCCATGTGACAAGTCTGTCACACATGAAGAATGTTCCTTTAGTTGTGCTCTTTTGGTCATCAATGTTTCTAGCCCAATCAACATCTGTATAGACTTGTAGCTCAAATTTTCCTTCTCTTTTGTACCGTAAGCCATAGTCCTCTGTGTTCTTCAGATATATCAGAATTCTCTTAACAATAGTCATATGTGATTCTTTGGGATTAGTAGAGAATCTTGTAACTATTCCAACTGCATGTGCTATATCTGGTATGGTGTGAACAACATAGATTAGTTTTCCAATCATTGATCTATACAATGTTTGATTTACCTCATTTTATTTTCCTTCTTTTTTCAGCTTATGTCTGGTAGCCATAGGTGTTCCAACTGGTTTGGAATCTTCCATCTTGAATATCTTCAACACTTCCTTGATGTATTTGGACTGAGTGATATATATGCCTGCATCTTGTTGAAGAATTTGTAGACCAAAAATAATTTGATCTCTCCAAACATAGACATTTAAAATTCTTTGCTCATTTCATTAGCAAAGGATTCGCATAACAATTCATTTCCCCCAAAAATGATATCATCAAAAAAATTTCAGCAATCAGAATATTACTATCGGTATCTTCCTTTAAGTATAGATTTCTATTTTCACTTGTTCTAAAAAAATATATGCTAATGAGATAGGAGTGAAGTCTTTCATACCAGGCCCTAGGTGTTTGTTTCAATCCATACAAGGCTTTATGTAGTTTACATACCATGTTTCTCTTATCTAGATCAACAAACCCTTCTGGTTGTTCAATGTATACCTCTTCTTCTAGTATTCCATTTAGGAATAAAGATTTGACATCCATCTAATATAGCTTGAATCCTTTAAATTCAACTTAAGAAAGTAAGATTCTAAATCCTTCTATTCTAGCAATGGGTGCAAAGGTTTCTCCATAATCAATACCTTTTTCTTGTACATATCCCTTGCATACTAACCTTGCTTTTTCTTGTGACTTCTCCATTCTCATTCAGCTTTTTTCTGAATATCCATTTGGTATCGATGACATTCCTTTCATTTGGTCTTGGTAATAGTGTCCATGTATTGTTCTTCTCAATCTATTCTATTTCTTCATTCATAGCACTGATTCATTCTTCATTCTCAAGTGCAGTATTAACAGATTTAGGCTCAAAATCACAAAGTAAACATCTAGTGTTTAGTGACTTACTTCTTGTTATTGTTCTAGCCTTCTTGTCTCCTATGATTTGATTCTATGGATGATGTCTCTGATATACTTGGCAAGTTTTGTTTCAGCTCTGTGTTCATCATTCTAATCATCTTCTTGACCTTCGTTCTCATATCCATTGTTCAGAACATCATTTTGAGCATTTTCCTGATTTTTCAGTAATTCGAGCCTGATGCTTGGGTGCAATGTTCTGTTGCATGGGAGCGATACACTATTGCTTAGGTAGAGTGTCAGGTTCTATGTAAAAAAACTTGTTGTAGTCCTCTGGTTCTTTTCTTCTTTCCTTATCATTATTTTTTGCAAATTCATCTATTTTCACATTTGCACTTTCAATGATTTTGTTAGATGACTTGTTAAGACATTTATAAGCCTTGCTTTTTGTTGAGTACCCTAGAAAGATACCTTCTTCACTTTTGGAGTCAAGTTTTCCCTCTCTATCATCCTTCAAAATATAACATTGACAACCAAATATTCTGAAGTAACTTACATTGGGTGTATGACCATACCAAAGCTCATAGGGTGTCTTCTTTGTGTCCTTTTTTAGTTGTACTCTATTTAATGTGTAGACAATAATACTGACAGCTTCCCTCCAGAAATTTTGAGTGATGCTCTTCTCAATCATCAATATTCTTGCACAGTCAATAATTGGTCTATTTCTCCTTTCAGAAATTCCATTTTGTTTGTGGTGTTCTCGGTGTAGAAACCTGTCTTTTAATTCCATGCTCATTGCAGTAGTTAGTGAATTCTTCTGAAGTAGCTCTTTGTCCTCATGGGTCCACATAGATCTGTATGGACTAATTCTATAATTGTATTAGATGTATGGGTTTTACTCTTGAAACTAGACTTTGTCATCTTACCTTTTTGACAATTCTTGCACATGATATTCTCAGGCTTAGTCATGCTCGAAAAGCCTCTTACATTCCTTTTGTTGCTTATTCTTATCATGTTGTCAAAGTTTACATGACACAATATTTTGTGCCACAACCATATGTATTTTTTTCTATCCATTAAACAAGTGGTGTTAGTGTCATCAAGATAGAAAAGGTTACCTTTTGTCTGCTCACCGATACCAATCAATCTTCCTGATTCATTGAAGATCTTTGCCTACTGATTTTCAAATGCTACTCTATGACCTATTGTTGAGCTGTAAAACACTTAACAAATTATAATTTAGTCCTTTTACCCAGTAGGCATTTTCACATTTGATCAGGTTATTCAACATTATAGTTCCTTTACCTTCAAATGGACAAGGTGTATCATTACCCATTCTCAGTGAACCACCATTATAGTATTCAAAAGTCTCAAAATTTTGTTTATCACCATTCATATGGTGAGTGCAACCACTATCTATGATCCAGACATCATATTTATTAACTTTATATATGAGTGCAGTTTCTACATACCTTTCTTCTTCTTCATCTGAATCATCCTTCATGGCTAAAAATACCATCTCAATGTCTTCTTCTAATTTGGTGTCAGTGTCATCAACTCTATTCTCAACTAGGTAACAAGCTTTCTTCCCTTTGTCCTTGTAGTCTTGGGTATCTCTTTTGTCAGATTGTCGGTTGCTTTGGTAATCTCTATTATCACCTCTGTCAAACTTTTTCTCATATGATCTGTCATTTCCTCTGTCATCTTTTCTTTTGTTTGGACATCTTGCAGAAAAGTGTCCAACCTCTTTACAATTGAAACATACAAGTGGTAATTTACCTTTGTATCTACCTTTGCCTCTCTGCAATATTTTTTCCATTAATGCTTCAATCTCATAAAGTCCTTGATCCTCATTATCAATATCACTATCATTTCTAATAGCATGTCTATGACTTGAATTGCTTATCTTTAAAGAAGATTTGAATGCAGATTCTATAGATGGTAAGACACTATTATCAAAGTTATTCATTTCGAATGAAATCAGTCTACCAATTAGACTATCTAGAGTAACTGTATTATTTGAAACTGCTCTCATTTCTTGAATAGTAGAAACTCTAATAGCATATACAGGTAGTAAGGTTCTTAAGATTTTACTTACCACTATCTCCTCTTCAAGTACACCTCCAACTCCTTGGATAGAATTGACTACCTCTTTGATTCTACAGCTATACTGAGTGATGTTTTCTCCTTCTTTCATCCTTAGGTCATCAAACCTCCCTCTTAGGATTTCTTCCTTTGCTCCTAGTGCATTGGCATCTCCTCCATGTACCAGCTTCAACTTATCCCACATTTTCTTTACAGAGGTGCAGGTTTTGACATCTTCAAACTCAGCATCAGAGAGTGATGATGCAAGTTCTATCATCATGCAATTATGCTCATGCTTTACTCTTAATTTCTCAAGAGTGTAAGGTCATGTAGGAAATACATATTTAGTATCAAGGTATTGAATAATATCATTTCCAATATCTAATAGGTGGAGTCTTATTTTGCTTTGCCATGATACAAATTTGTCTTTATTCAACTTGGGCACATCTCGTTTGTTCATCTTGTGATATTTTTCTTGAGTTGTTAAACTCCCTTTCTAAGCACACAAGCTCATATACCAATTGTTAGTAATAACTAAGAGGGGGGGTGGGGGTGAATCAATGGCCTTAAAAATATTCCAATAATCAACCCAAAAATGTAGTACCACAATATTAAGCCTCTAGTTATCTTCAACCTATAAGATGAATGCCTTCAAAAACAATTATCAAAATACTAATGCTCAAAATTCCTTTTTAAACCTTATACTGTATGTTTACTAAATAGCAGTCTATTAATTTACCGAAAGACAATAAATTATCTAGAGTATATCAATCAATCCAGTTATGCTATTTGTAATGCAAAATGCTAAAGTTATGACTCATAAACACATTGACACATGCATTTTTAATGTGGAAACCATGTTAAGGGAAAAACCACTTGGGACCGGTAACCCAAAATTTTCACTCTTCTGAAGTGAGCTCGGTGAAGAGCCAACCCTATTAAAGGTTACAAACACACTATTAGGTGTGACCTTGTTAGAGGATTTTAAAGTCTAGTCTATCACTTGATATTGGGCATCTCTATGCTACCTTCTTTGATCAAACACTCACTTGGCCTATCAATAGGTATCTGGCATCTCATTCTATCTTCATGATCAAAATTTTTGATACTCCTTGAGATGTATCTCAATATAGAAAGGATCTTTAAATCCTGCTCAGTTAAGAGACTTTCTAAATCAATGGTTAAATTGAAACAGGATGATATGTTCACATATACAACTTATACTTGCATATTTTTAGGTCTATTGTAATCTCATAAAACTAATCTGATCAATATATCCCTTTTTATACCTTTGCTCCACTTTGGTTCTTCTCAGTGATGTGCTTTGCTGCTCAGTATCTGCAGAAAACTTTAGCTCTTTCCTCAGCTTGATTGATCAGGACTGTATGAAGTTACTCTTCATCAGTTTCTCTTTAGCATCCTCTTTTCATTCATTCACCCTCTCTCAATTCGTAATGAATTAAGTTGTCTCTTTATAGACATGATATTATTGTTGTTAGGTTCTTGATTTTATTGATCTTGGCATGATCCACAATTCTCACCAATTAGATTTAAAGAAAAACTCTTGTTTTATCTCACAAAGATCTTCTTTCCAACTTGACAAAAAAACTTTAAATCCTTTACTTATCTCTGGCTTTATCTTGTCGATGAAAACAAAGATAACTACCAGTTAAGTCCAAATTTAGCTCTGCCAGCTAGATATTGTTTCACTTCTAAACTCAAGTCAATTTTGGTGTTTTAACTCTTTGATAGCTTCGGTCAACGCTCCAATTCTCCTCTGGCTTCTCCATCGGTTTACACTATGTTTCTTGCCATCGGTTATGCTTGTGATTTTTCTCATCGGTGTTCTTGCTCGGGCATCACTGTGACTTGACTTTCGGTGATCTATGTCCATCGGGTTCCACTAGTCATTGGTGTTTGAAGTCACATAGTGAATTCTTGTCTTTTATACATTACTAAAAGAATAATCTTTCTCTCTCTGGTTCTCTAAAATCAAGTTGACATCAAGTTGACAATACAATCCATTAACTGATTTAATGTCTTGCATTATCTTTCTGCATTTCAGTGATCAACTTAATATCTTCAAACATTCAATCAGTTACATGTCATCAACTACTTTTTAATTCAAGTAGCTCTTGGGAAGAGATAACTTTGGATTCCTCATAGAGAGTGCTGGCCTGAGGTGTTACTATAGTGGTTATAGGAGTGTATGGAGGGATCCTAAAAGGCATATTAGGCTGAATGTTGGGAAGAATAGGCATGGGTGGCCTTGGGGCTATCATGGCTGCTTGGATTAAACAATTTTCAGCCCTGACTGCTATGTCAAAAGCTTGAGGTAATGAGGTTCCTCCCATGGGTTGAATCATGATAGAGATATTGCTATTGAGACTTTTCAAGAAGTATAGGAAGGCATGGTCAGCTGAAGGTCTCACTGAGATAGGAATTCTATTCCATGTCTTAAGTAATCTATTATTGAAGTATGTCATTTGTTCTTGAGGAGCTATTTTTATGCTTGTTAGTTGCTCAACCAGAGATAATTAGTCTGATTTATCTCAAAATATTTACTTAACAATTCTCCTAGTCTATCCCATGAATAAATTGAACCAGCAGAAAGATTTCTAAACCATTCTAAGGCCTCACTTTTGAAAGAGGTTGCAAGTAGCTTGGTAGCCACGTCTTCTTCTATGATATGATGCACACTAAATATGGTAGCCACATCTCTTATGTGCTCACAAGATGTTTTTTTTCCTTCACCTATGAAATCAAGTAGACTTTTGAGTGTTGCTAAGGGAGCATCATGATGTTGAGAAAATTTCAATGGACTCCCTTGATTAAAGGGAACAAAGGCAAATTGTCTATCCATTGCGGGAAGTGTGACTTGCTGAGAAATAACTGAATGAGTTGTATTTGGGCCACGTAGTAGATCTGAATCTACTTGTAGCTCTCTGGTTAGAGATCTTCCTCTTTTTCTAGAGTGAAAAGGAAAAGGTATTCTTTCTGGTGTAGGTGGTCTAGAGTGTACCCTCCTTGTAGGGGATGTTCTGTGAGATGATCTGCAGTAATTCCTTGTTAGGAAAAACTGTAAGAACTCAAAAGGATTTGAGCTTCTTGTCTAAAATTTTCTCATAAACTTTGAACAGGACTGGATCTTCTATTCTTTACACCAATGGAGCCGCCATATATGCTTTTGAAGAAAACCTCTTGAGGTAAGTTCTATGCAGTCAACATATCAGAGATAGCATAGCTTTGAATATGAACTTCTTAAATGGGTCCCACCGGGCATGCCAGAAATGTTATGCACTAGATTTTACACCCTATTCAATCTCTTTTAGTCTTGATAATATAGTACAACATGGGAATTACTTCTAGGTTGTGGAACCCTTGCTAATTGAAGTGAATCCTCCAGGTTCTAAGTCGGTTCCTCTTGGATAATCACCTAATCTTCTCTTTGGACATGGAAAAGTAAACTTGGAGGGGAAAGGGATAGAAGGAATGCTTGAAAGGAAAATAACTGATAAGAAAATTATCCTACTAGGTGATACACTGAAGGTAAGATGAAACATAACACAGTGAGTAAACTAGCATGAAGATTCTCAGATCTAATAGTACATAATCTTTCTGAATAGGCTTGCATAAGTATTTCATAGAGAGGTCTAGAATGGAATTGAGGCTATTCAAGGAAAGAGAATATTTCACAAAAAATATCTTTTCCAAGAAAGTAGACATAGAATGTGACTTTCAAGCAAACATTCACTCCAGCAAATAGGCACATGAATGAGACAAAGTAACCAGGGATGAAAAAAATCCACTGGATTACCTAAATCAAATTAGACACAATAGTACACAAAGATGTTGAAAGAAAGGAAGGCTAGGGAACTCTGAGATTTCTCTAATAAAATCACTCTATTACATCCAGTAAGAGAAGTATAGACAAGGAAAAGCTTGAGGGAAGATAAAATGCAACATAAAGCTCATACTAAATTTGGAATTCAATGAAAGGATACAAGATGATGAAGACCTGAGGGCAGGGAAAATGTCATAGAAAATCTTACACCAACTAGAAAACTCTGAGCTCTAAAAGCTCTCAAAACTACTTATATACATGCTCCTCTAGCATGTAGGCTTAGGAGTCAATCCAATTCTTAGAAATTAGGATTACAATAGATCTTGCATAAACAATTTAGAAACCTTAAGGATGTTATTTTTTCTCATCAATGCATCATAGAAATATCTGATTCGATCAGATATAGACTTGAATATCTTTCCCATTTCCATAAATATGACTTCCAGAAGTTGGCTCGACCCATCTATCTTTCTGGAACCTGAGAAATCACACCATTACCATGGAATCTGAGAATCATATCTTTTGAATATATGAATACTTGAACACAATGGTCATAGGTGGCACAGAATGCTCGATCAACGAACTAGATTTGGATCTTTAATAAATTTAAAACACGGTCGTCGATCTCCTTTTCTTTATTCATTACTTTCTTTACCTTGGTCCTCCATGGACACGTGTCAGCATGACTTAATGGCTTAATTGATAGATTTTGAGCATTTTGTGATCCAACCATTACGCCAACCATCTGATCAAAAAGGACTTGATCGGTATTTACTTTCCTCTATTTGACCAACCCTGGATCTACCATGAACATGTGTCACCATGTCTTAATGGCTAAAGTGATAGATCATGCACATCTTTGCTTTAATTCTTTAACCCCACCGTTGGATTAAAATAAAATTTCTCAGAGATTGGCTTACCACAAATGGGTCCAAGCTTTGACAACCTTCCATGCATCAATAAGGTGTAATGCCTTGATCCTTAGATTTTGATCAAATAGACATTAAGGCATTAATCTGACCATTGGATCAAACTAGAATTTCTTGAAGATTAATCAACCAAAGACCCTGCATAAAGGTGACCCCACCATCCACATATTGTAATGGCTTAATGGCTTAATGGCTTAAAAGATGGATCTCCAGCACTTTTTCTTTAATCCATAACGTCAACCCTCCAATGAAAAGGAACTTGCTGCCACCTGGGGCAAATAAATTAAGTCGGGACTTAGGAAAATAAACCTGCTTAGGAAAATAACTTTGGCCCCACTTGACAGATAACTTAAAACACATGACGAATAGGAACTTTAAGTGGCAAAAAGGTAATGAAGAATTAGAAATGCCACTAAAGACTTAGGGTTTTAAGGAATTTCATATGGTTTTAGAACATGAACAAGGAGAAAAACTAGACCTAGAAAAATTGCAGAGAACAAGATTAAGACAAGGAATCATGCAAAATTCATACAAGCTGGGCTCTACCCCTATGGCAGCCTCATTTTTCTATAGTTGTAGCCAAATTTTATAGGATGGAGAAATTTGGATAACACTTTGATCATAGAGTTTTTATTGTAAAGCATGAAATCTAATTAGGTCAATACATTGTATAAATAGATGTAGTAATCAACTAGAACATGATGATTGTAGCCACAGTAGACATCTATGGATCAGAAAAAGAGTTTCATGCAGACAGACACAAAAGAAAGAATTCATTTATGAACAACAAGATTCAAGGATACCGAGAATAATAGAGGGTAAGATCATTAGAAGTGATCACACTTGTAGCCTTAATCGACACCTTCCATTCTGCAGATAGTGAAGCTTTGTGGGTTTTATCCCCACTGCATTTTTTACCTTCCAATAGGGGTTTTATGCATTACCAATTCTTGTGTCATGTGTAACTACTTTTCATGAATGTTTCTATTAATGTTTACATGCTATTAAGTTTATGTTTTGATATTACCTGCATAAGGTAGAAAAGCAATATAGCTGGTAATGCAAGGAAAGATTACTAAGGGTTAATTGATAAAATGTTTTAAGGGTACTAATTTACCCCTCCCCTCTCAGTACACACCATTCCATTATTACAACATATGGACCCTCTTTGGAAAAAGAAGAACATAGAGATAATATAGTGTTGTCAAATTCTGACAAAAGAATAGCTAATGAGAACAGAATCTAGAAAAAATAATAGAAAAATAAGGGATCAAGGATAAAAACAAGGCGGAGAAAGAAGTCAATACAATAATTAACAATATATGTGATGAGGTGACTAATGATTGTATGGACAAGTTTGTGGAGGAAATAATTGATGAGGAAGAAATTGCCCTATAGAAATAATTGTTGATTGCTAAACTTATGGAAAATAATTAGAATCCACACATAATTGATATGGAAAAGATGATAGAAGAACTAAAGAAGAAGGATAATATAGATGAGATGTAATCCTTAGGTATCTCCCAAAATAAAACAAGTAAGGACACACCAGACTGTGCAAAAAAATTAAACAAAAGGGGGAGGAAATCCCTATCTGAGCTACCAAATAAAAATGGATTAGCAGAGGACCAGATCAAAGTGACCTCCATATTTCATGCAGGGAAGGGGAAGTTCCTTCCTATAGAGCCATGATGATCCTAACCTATAATGTTAGGGGTGTGAATGCCCCTAACAAGTAGTGTATCATAAAAAATTATATAACTAACTTAAATCCAGAAATTATGATCATTCAAGAAACAAAACTAACAAAAGAAGATATTAACTCATTTAATAAAAAATCTAAGTGTTATAGAAATTATTGGCTCCCCTGCCAGTGGAGATTCTAGAGGACTCACAGCTATCTGGGATCAGAGATCTGTTATGTTCACTATGGACAGGTGCCAACACAACTGGATAAGTAGATGGGTAAAGAGAATACATAATAATCTTAATTTCCTCCTATTTAATGCATATGGTCCAACCCAAAATAAGGAAAAAAAAAAAAATTGTCAATTGTGAATTGGTCGACTGGTGAAGTTCAATGGTTCTCATTGAGCCCACTAGGGTTCAAATCTTGTGAAGACATCTGATAAGGGATGAGGCCAGGATCATGCCCCAGGCGAATTTGGCAGAATGGATGCCCCTCAGTCCTTGGCTCTCAGCCAAAGAGAATGAACTATTCTCAAAAAAAAAAAAGGAAAAGAACCAAGTTTGGAATGAGATTGAACAATATTTACAAAATATTTATGGTCAGATTTGTATTGTTCAAGGAAATTTTAATTCCATTACTAATCATACAGAGAAATGGGGAGGATGTAAAAAAATGACACAAGCATCCAAAGATTTCAATAATTGGATAAATAGAAATAACCTTATAGAAATCAAAACAACTGAAAACTCATTGACATGGAATAACAGAAGGAAAGGATTTAGTAACATAGCTGAGAAATTGGACAGATTAATTTTGAAAGGCAGTTTAGAGAGTTTTTCTCATACCACAAAAGATGAAGTTATATCATTCTTTGAATCTAATCATTACCCGACCCAACTTACAATAGTAAAAGACATAAGACCCAAAAGATGCTCATTTAAGTTTGAACAAATGTGGTTAAAAGATGAGAAAATTCTTTAACTTCTTGAACAATGGTGGAAAGAAGCAGAGGTTTCAAGCTCTAGACTATACAAGGTAGTTAATAAATTAAAGATTATTAAAAATTGTGTGCATAAATGTTGACACACTTCTATGAATCATTTCATCCAAGGTTGCTCAAGAATGAGGCCTCAAATATCGATCCATAGCTCTCTATTCATGGAGTGCAAAGGTGTGAAATGGAGGCCCTCAG
>MU225256.1:12486756-12496798 GCA_018584345.1 Thuja plicata | reverse complement strand
AAAATGACACCAATCCCCCAAAGAGAGAAAGTATTGCCAAAAGTTGAAGCCCAAACCAAGTTGACCAATGAGATGAAAACAAAATCCTTTCCTACCTACAAGGGGATCTATCGTCAAGAAGAGCTTCGCATGTAAAACAAGCGAATGAAGCCCACTCTTTCAAGATCACCACAAATAGTGTTCATAGGGCCTAATTACTATGTGAAACATATATGCAAGAAAGCAAGTCTAGGTCCATTTTTAGAGCACCAATTGGAAATGTGATCTATGAAAGCAAGAAACACTCAAGCTAAACACATGAGATATTCATTTTAATTCCAAAAATCCAAATTTTATAGAGAGAAACAAAATACCTCAAATCCAAAGCAACGTGAATCATTTTGTTGTTTATCCAAACAAGTCCAAATCAGCAACAACAACAACAAAAACAAATCACAAACCACTAGAAACAGTAAACATTAGTGGTTAGCATGAAAAATTAGAGATATAATTGATATAGAAATGAAAATAGCTCTCTGTTACGGAATATCACGTGAGGAAATGACAGAGCCGCACGAGAAAATGATAGTTTCGCGTGAGAAAACAAAAAGTTCACGCAACAAAATGCACTGTCGCGCGATAGAATACACAGACAGTAAAAAATGACAGAAACCTCAAACCAGATAAATTACTACACTAATGTTGAATCTCGCGTGAAGAAGTACTACGAGCCGCATGAAGAAACACCAGATCTGGCACAATCTCGCATGAAAACCAGCAAAAGCTCGCGTGAACTTTCTTTGCAGACAAAAATAGAAAGTACGGAAAAGACAAAAATTTTGGATCTAAAAATAAAATTGACTAAAAATATATATAAAGATAGAAAATGAATCTTTTGCCCCACGGTGGGTGCCAAAAATGTGTGCATAAATATTGACACACTTCTATGAATCATTCCATCCAAGGTTGCTCAAGAATGAGGCCTCAAATATCGATCCATAGCTCTCTAGTCATGGAGTGCGAAGGTGGGAAATGGAGGCCCTCAGATTGACCTAGTTAATGCCTATGCAAGTACACAATGAAATGAGAGATTCAATGCATGAAAATGAGATCTACTTTATATGATTACAATGCATAAAAGGAAATTAATCTAAATGATAACAATGCATGGCTAAATCTATGAAAGGAAATACAAATGCAAGATCAATCTATGAAAATAAACATGAATCTTATCTACATGAGTAGCCATGAATGCAAGAAGAATGAGACAAGAAGAGAGAAGTTGCAATATCCAAGCTCAAATGCTCAAATGCTCCTCCAAAATTGCTCTCCAAACCTGCAGCATAACAATACTATGAAAAAGATGATCTCAAAATGAGAAGGAGAGGTCTCCTTTTAAAGAAAAGTGAATGATTGAGATTAAGAGGCAAAAATCAAAGGCTATGATCAAGAGGCAAAAACCCACCACTTAGGAGGATGTGATGAAAAAGGGATTTTTATTTAATTTTCATTTAATTTATTTCCTTTTTCAACAAATAAAGTGATTTAAGTGGGGATTTTTATTTATTTAATTAAAAGAGAGGTTTTCTTTCAATTAAATAAATTAAAAGAATTTTATTTAATTAAATAGGGGAAATTGAATTTAATTAAATAAGAGGAATTTTATTTAATTAAAAGGGAGATTAAATCTTTTAATTAAATAAAAATGATCAAACCTTAAGAAATATTGAAATAATTGAATAATTGAATTAATTACAATGTGATCAAGGAAATTGATTTGAATTGAAAATGTTGCAAAACATTGATTCAGGAAATTTGATAAAATGATAAATGGGGGCGCATAGTCTAGGCGACCATTTTAGGGTGCATACAAAAATAAGCTTCAGATTTGGAAAATATTGATGACAGAAAGAGTACAAGTGGTGGTGCAATATTTCTTGGGAAAAAATTGGTTTCTTGGTTAAGTAAAAAGAAGGATTGTATAGCTCAGTCTACTCCTGAATCTAAGTATGTTGTTGCTGCTATAAATTGCACACAGATTGTTTGGATAAAGAAAATATTGAAGGACATTGGGATAGTTTTTGATGAGCCATTGGTTATCCATTGTGATAACACTAGCATAGTTAATATGTCAAAGAATATAGTAATACATTCAAAGGCTAAACATAGTTCCATTAAATATCATTTTTTGAGAGACAAGGTAGTAGAGAAGGAGATTATATTGGAGTATATCAGCACAGAGAAACAAATAGAAGATATATTTACAAAACCCTTTCCAAAGGATGCCTTTGATTATCTCAGAGGTATGATTGGGGTGTAAGCCCCTCCTTGAGAGAACTAAATTGATATAGAATTGCATCAGTTCAGTGGCTTTTAGAGCTATATCATTTTCTATACTTGATGTATGGATCTACTCCACAGGGGGAGTGATTCCAGGAACATTATAGAACATATTTGAGTGATTTTGCACCTAGTTTTTGGAGGCATGAAGATTTGAAAAATCTATACCTTGCAGAAGGAAGATGGTCTAAAGAAAAGTTATGGCACCCTTTTCCATTGTTGTCAAAGGGGGAGATATTCTATGAGAAAATACCTACTATTTTAGGGAGAGTTGTGTTGAGGATATTGCGAAGATTGTACTAAGAGAGTACTTTTGGGTTGATGAATTTTCCCATATGTTGTCAATAATGCCAAAGGGGGAGATTGTTGGAATTGGTTTATGATTTTGTTGTTCGCATTCATGTTTTTTCACTGATGTCAACATAAGTTTCTATCGAGGGAGATCAGACTGGTTATTACTATTGCCTAATGATTGACAGAAGTGTATGGGCATCATACTGTTGATCTAGAGTGAGTGAAGATGGTGATATGTATAGGGGTATAGAGTGATCTTATCTAAGGTCACATGGCTTAATATTGTATATTGGATGAGTTATAGATGTTTTAGTGAAGACTGGGTACTAGACTGTGATAATGATCTTTGACATAGTCTCTATATTTTGAGAATAACTTATGTGCGACATGTATTCATGTTAAGAAATCTTAAGGGATGGAAGAAGACATGTTAAGGAAGTTTTTTTATGTTTCACAGGTCATAGGACTCTTGGTTAAGTCAATTGTGGTGTGTGTTCTGGAGGAGACCTATTTGGGGTTGACTTCAGATATAAAGCATGTATTATGGATTGCGAGCGTGAATTACAAATATTATATTATATTTAATGGATTTTATTTGATGTTTACTTGTTATAGGTATCATGTGTATCATAGAAAGGGGTTAAGTAATTATTGTTTCATTGCGGAAGTCTTAATTGGCTGACCTATTTCCTTATTGTAAATTTGTATAAAAGAAAGTTGTTTTCTTTTATGATAGTGTGGAAGAGACAGTGAAGTGTGGAAGCTGCGATCTTGTTTGTGTGAACTCTGCTGGATGTAAAGAATAGGTTGTGATTATGTTACTTCATTGGAACTGACCAAGCAAAGAAAATTTCTATCAGACAGTTCACTAGATTGTATAGCTCATATATATTTGTATTTTAGACAATAAGTCCTAAGGGTGGATTTAACCTTCTTTAGGCAGTGAACCCACTGTTACTCTTGACTCCAAATAAGGTTTTTCCTTTAACAAGGACTATGTTTTAATGCATCAATCATTTCTTAACAAGGCTAAATCTTTTAACATAGATACTATACTCTCAGTACATAATTTGTGGGTGATAATTCCCACTGGGGTTTTACCTTTAACAGGGTTTCCTCGACAACAAAGGATTGTGTTATGGTGTTGGAATTTATTGTGTTAGCATTATACACTAAATTTTGCACCCTATTCAAGCTCTCATAGTCTTGATAATCTAGTATAACATGGGAATCATTTCTAGGTTGTGGGACCTTTGCTAACTAAAATGAGACCTCTAGGTTCTAGGTTGGTTCCTCTTGGATTATCACCTTAATTTTCTCTTGATGCATGAAAGTAAACTGGATAGGAAAAGGGATAGAAGGAATGCTGAAAGGGAAAAGACTGGTAAGCAAACTATCTTACTAGGTGATACACCGAAGGTAACTTTCTGAATTAAAACACATAAATCAATCTTATAAAGAGGAATTGAATCTAATAGAACACAAATTTCTAGATAGGCTTGCATAAATATTTCATAGAGAGGTCTGAGATAAACAGAGGCTATTCAGGTAAAGACATGATTTCACAAACAATAGCATATTCACTATAAATAGACATGGACTATAACATTCAAACAAACATCTTTTTCTGTAATCAGGCATAGGAATGAGACAAAATGACAGGGGACTAAAGAATATCCACAAAATCTTTTAATTTAGATCATCCACAGTAGTACACAATATTGCAGAAAGAAAGAGGGCTCAGGAACTCCAAGTTCATTCCAATATCAATCTTTGTATTATATTCCAGTAAGAGAAGTACAAATAAGAAGACCAAGGGACATAAAGAATGTCACAAAAATCCTTAGCAATATTTGCAATTCAATGAGATAACTAACACATGAAAACTTAGGGGCAGAGAAAATGCCACAAAAATCTTACACTATCTGGAAAAATCTAAGCTAAAAATCTCTAAAACTAACTTATATACATGTTCCTCCTAGCACATAGGCTCAAGGAAATAATCTGATTCTTAAAATTAGGGTTTCAATAGATTTTGGATAAATAATACAGAAACCCTAACTCTGTCAATTCTGCTCATAAATATCACTGAGAAATATCTTGTTTGATCATATACATTTTGAAGTCTTTTCTTATCACCATTAATGCAGCCTGAGAAGTCAGTTCGACCCATCTCTCTGTCTACAACTTGAAACATTGCGCCACCATCAATCTTCTGAGAATCAAATATTTGAATATTTAAATATTTTAAATGAGAAACGGTCATAGGTGGCGCGGGGTGATCCTATCGACGACTTAAAATCCTTGACCTTTTCTGTTCAAAACACAACCGTCGATCTCCATCTTCTATTCGTTACTATCTTTGACTTTAACCTAGGCCTTACTCCCCTTAAACTCTAGTTACCCAAAATCCTTTATGTCGCTAAGTCAGGATATCATTTCTTTAACCCTAAGTTCCTTTAGAGACTTGGTGACTACCATTGGATTAGATCAAGATCAAGTGACCAGCACTAAGTCTCCAGTCCTTCAGAGAATATTCCATTTTATTACGAGACTTCGCGACTGTGTGATCTTTAACTTGATTCACCTTTTACCTTGGGTTTCTTACCGAGACTTGGTGACTGAGGAGTCTCATAGTCTCTTAAATATTCTTCTTGACTATAGCTTCATCATGCAAATACGTGACCACCATAAGATTAGATCTCAAATCAATGGCTATCGTGAAGTCAGGAGAACTTTTTTCTGATCCCACCACCTTATGGAGATTAAGCGAATAAAGAAAATAGAACAGTAGTCTCCAAGTCTCGTAATCTTTGCTGATGTCATGAATTTCTCAAGAGACTTAGCGGTGACCATAAGATGGTAAATATAATTTATCATGATCGACAGTGTGCGGGAAGTCTCATGAGCATTGAAGAATATTTTGTTTCTTGGTGCACCAAGGAGACTAGAGGTAATCTCGAGATCGTCGGATGATATGGAATATGCCAATTTTATCATGCAACTTAGAGCCAAAGGACTGGGAAAAGTGCACATGACAAAAGGAAACCTAAGTCATTGAAAAAGGTAATGACAAATTAGAACAAGCTTGGGATAGCTAGGGTTTTTATCCAATTTGTATAGGGTTTTCTTCTTAGGCTTTTTTCCATGAACAAGGATAAACTGGAGGCCTGGAGATGTTTGCAAAACTAAGGAAAACATGGCAAGAAACCATACAGGCTAGGCTCTACCCTTTTGGGAGCCTCATTTAATCCACATGTAGCCAGAATTTGCATGATGGGGAAATTTTGGATAACATTTCGGTGATTTCCGTGGGATGTCTGCCTGATAGACATTAAGAACTAGTGGCCTTTGAGATCCATTGGGCATAGGAGTCATCACTTGTATACTAGTTTGGATACCTCTGGGAAGGCATGAAGATTTGAGCTAGGAGGAGGAACAACTTAACTATGTAGAAGCACTTCTTGGAAAGCAGGAAAATAACCTAGAAAGTAGGGATGGAAAAACAAGGAAACATATTTACAAATATTTACAAGGAAGGACAAACCTCAAAACAAGTTTTCAAGTGGAATCCATTAACAGAAATGGGCAAGGGATCTCCTCCAATAGTAGATAATGGGAAAGCATTATGCTCCTTGCACTCAGTGATGCTAAAAGGACCTCCCCAGAAGGAATCAAATTTAGTATGTCTGTCAGGCTTGGCCTTGAACTCATCCCATTTGAGGACTACATCCCCAATTTTGAAATTTATAGCCCTAGATATTTTATCAAAATTTTTCTTTTTTTGCATCTGATGGAACTCCATATCTTTCATGGATTTATCTATGTGTTTCTCTAATTCCATAATCTGAGCATTCCTAATTTGCAAAGGATCTCCTTCTTTAAACAAGACATATTGAGTAGCTAAGTCCAAAGCTGGAAATTCGGTTTAAATGGACAACTTAGCTTCTCTTCCATACACTAACATGTAAAGAAAATTCCCAATGATCTTCTTAGGGGTAATCCTGTCTAACCATAAGGCATATTTCAATTTGGTGTGCCAATCTCTTTGGTTATCTTGTAGGGTCTTCTTGATTTTCCTAATCAAGTTCTTATTAGTTGATTCTGCCAAACCATTTCCCTGAGGGTAATAGTTTTAACTTGTGTTCAAGTGAACACCATGTCTGATCGCCCACTCTGAGACTTTGAGGCCATTGAAAGCTAATGCATTGTCTGAAATAATGGAGTCTGGGACACCAAATCTATGAATTATATCACCATAAAAACTCAGGACAACATTCTCATTTGCTTCTTTCAATGCAACTGCCTCTATCCATCTAGTGAAATAATCTATTGCAGTAATTATCTATTTATTGCCTACATTAGATGGAGGATTAATCATGCCAATGAAATCTATGCCCCATCTCATGAAAGGTTTCTCTGTTCTAATGGGCTGAAGGGGCAAGGCCGCAAGCCTTTATTTTCCTGCAAACATGACACACTTGGTGCATTTTATTACATAATCATGACTATTCTTGAAGATAGATGGCCAATAGTATCCAACCCTCATGATTTTAAAAGCAGTAGTCCTAGGAGAGAAATGACCTCCAGAAGGTCCATCATGAAATTCAAATAGGACATTTGCTATCTTTTCTGAATCAATGCATCTCAAAAGGACACCACTGTGGTCCTTTCTAAAAATAATTCCATCTATCAACACAAAGGGAATGGATTTTAATCTATAGTACCTTCTTTTTCTAAATCTAGATCTATAGGGCATTCCCCCATTTTCAAGAAATGAACCATGTTAGGAAACCAACTTGCTGCCTTGGCATGATCTTTTGTCGAATGCACAACTAGATATTCATTCTCTTGTTGTTGCTCTCTTAGGGTATCATCCTCTATCATTTGCTCACATAAGCATCTCCCTCTAACCAGTTTATTGATTTGGAAATCAATGTCATATTCCATGACTTTGGTAATCCAACCAGCTCTTTTTTCATTCAGGTCTCTAGAAAGAAAGAACTCTTTGACATTTGGATGAGTGACCCTTAGTTGCACTTTGTTGTGGTTAAACAGATGTATGAACTTCTTTATAATTTTGACCACAACAAGAACATTTTTTTCTACAAAGGAATACCTTTGTTCATATTCTTCTAAACCTTTGCTAAAGAAAGCAATAGGTTGCTCCAATCCTTCAGAGTTTTCTTGAGTCAATATTGCAGAAATAGCATTTGATCCTCCAAAATCATAAAGGATAAACTCCTTACTGAAATTAGGATTCAATAGGGAAGGAGCTTCTATTAGAGCCTCTTTGATAGCTTGGAAACTAGCTTTCCCTTCTTTGTTCCAACAGAAAGATGTATTCTTCTTCAACATTACTGTCAAAGGCTTTAATAAATCTGCAATATTAGGCAAGAAACACCTGACAAAGTTAATCCTTCCTATGAAAGATTGAAGAATTTTCTTCTGGTGTGGGAGTGGGAGCTCTAAGATAGCTAAAATATTCTTAGGGTCTATTGTAATTCCTTTCTTAGATACTATATATCCCAACAGTTTCCCTTCATGAACTATAAACACACATTTCTTGGGATTAAGAGATATCCCAAACTCTCTACATCTTTCAAATATATTCCTCAGATGTTTGATATGATTTGTTGCATGCTTAGAATAAATAGTTATATCATCTAAGTAGACCAGTACAAACTTGTACACGAGGCTTTTAAAGGCCATATCCATTGCCTTTTGAAAAGTAGCACCTGCATTAGACAAACCAAAGGGCATTTTTTGATAAGCCATGGTTCCCCACTTGGTTGTAAATTCAGTCTTATATTGATCTTCTTCATGAACCAGGACGTGATTTTTGCCTGAATAGCCATCTAGTAATGAAAATATCTCAGATCTAGACACATTGCAAAATTTTCTCCATAGATGGCAGTGGATAGCGGTCCTTTAGGGAAGCCCTATTAAGGTCTCTAAAGACAACACATAACCTAAGCTCCCCATTATTCTTCCTAATAGGAACAAGTTTGGAAACCCAACTAGTAAGCTTGATGGGGTAAATAATTCCACTTTCTATCAATTTGAGCACCTCTTTATGCATAAGTGGCTCAAGTTTGGGGTTGACAGGCCTTTTCTTCTGTCTGACTGGTTTGGCATTAGGCTCCAACTCAATTGTATGTTGAGCAAGTGTAGGATTTAAACCCTTGAGGTCTTCATACTACCATGAAAACACATCACTAAACTCCTTGAATAACTGAGTATAGGCATCTTTCTCTATATCAGTGTTTACCTTCCCAAACTTTAAGCTTTTACCTGGTTCCAGTTCTAGATCAGTACAATGTTCTTGCTGAACTACCAAGCCAAATTTACTCTTCTGTGCTTGGTCATCTCTATTGAAGATAGATTCTACGGTGACAAGCCCCTTAGGAATCTTATTGGACCTTAGTTGTACTATCTAACCATCATAATTGTGCATCAACCTGTCTTGATTGTGCTCTAAAAAAATATCTTCCTCAAAAAAGAATTGCAAAATTTTCTCATCATTGTCGAACACTTGCCAATTAACATCATTGTCAAGGATAGAGGGCCTAAAAATCACTTTGATATGTTGTTGATCCTTCTCTTTTGAAACATTATTAGGAATATCATACTGGGATACTACAACAACTAATCTATCTGCATTCTGATTTAATTTTCTAGGGATGGCAATAATATTGAAAGCATGGAAATCTTCTATAACATCCCAAACTCTATGCTTATATGCTCTCATTTTATCATTTTTTGTTGCACTCATCCCTTTTACTTGGCTAACTACCAGCTCACTATAACCATATACCTGCAAGGCTTTGATACCTCTCTTTATAGCCCACTCCAATCCATTTACTAGGCTGTCATATTCAGCAGTGTTACTAGTACAAGAAAAACTAGACCTAAAAGCTGCATAATATGTTTCACCTCTCTGAGAGACTAGCATAGCGCCACCACCAACACCATGTCTGCTTCTAGCACCATCAAAGTATAGTTCCCAAACTTGGTTTCTCTAATCTTCTGGCTTAGTGTCCCTTTTGAAAAGATTTATCTCTATGAATCCATTCTCTTGTATCAAGTAATTCCCAAAACCATCATCCAAAATAACATTGGCTTGGGCCTGTGAAGCTCTCTCTGATTCCAAATCATCTAGATAGATATCTTGGATACCTTCTATTTTGGTGTGTGTTTCTCTGATGATTGGGAAATCATTACTATCAAGTGTAAGGTAGCTTGTATTGATTACATTAGACACATAAGGCTCTATATGGTGTGCTGCCAATGATTTGGACTTGATACTAACCTTAGTCACATATCTAGTATGGAAAAGCATGTGAGACTAGTCAAAAGAAAGATAGCCTCCTATCTTAGCTATGAATTCCCTTGATAAACATATGGAAAATAGGGCAAGGAGGTCTAT
>MU225256.1:12465277-12476973 GCA_018584345.1 Thuja plicata | reverse complement strand
GGGACAGGCTTGGTCCCACCAAGCTTGTGCTTGGCCTTGCAAAAAAATGACTAAGGCATTTAAAAATAAAATTTGCGCCTTGTCATGATTTTTCGGAGGTCAACCCGAATAAAATTTTAGACGAAACAAAAACCCATTTCAGTTCATATTGTATAGATTATAAAAATATAATTTTTATAATGATATGACAAATTTTAGTATTTTTCCAATAATTATTACGCCAAATTGGTACCTAAAATTGAAATAGTAAGGTTAACTAAAATTTTAATAACTTTTTTTATTTTAGGGTTTTGAAAAAATGAATTATATGTGACCAATCTACATAGAATTTCCTTCAATATTAAAAAAATAAAATCCAAAAAAGTGAAATTTTCATCAAATTATGGTGGTCGTACACCAGAAGTTTTGAAAATGTACTTTATACTCAATTAAAAATGAATAAAAAAAATATTCAATTAAAAAAATAGCAGAAATATTCTGACCATTCTTTGATGTGTTAGCTACCTTTCTCAAGAAGGATTTACAGAAACTCATTTATTTACTTCAAAATAGGGTGGTCGTACACGTGTGTGGTATGGTCCTGAAACAGATATTTTGAAAAGGGGTTTTTAAACATGCCTACTAAAATATTTTTTTACCATGTGGGTATTAAAAAAAATTACATATTTGAAAACTAGACTCTGAGCACTACATTTTCTATTTTTGGATTTTTCTGAGATTCAATCTCTAAGTGCCTCAAATTTTGACATCAATTGACTGGAAATTTGAAAAATAGGAAAAACACTTCCACTTTTTGCCCAAAAAGTGGACTCAACTTCTTGCTAGCACCCATATATATATATATATATATATATATATATATCAAGGAGGATAGAGAAATTGGGACTTGCATGAAGGATTAGGCTTGTATTTTTTGCTACGCCTATGGTATTTATTGTGGAACCATCAAGTTGGGTCACTTTCTTTTGGAAAGGTTCATATTTAAGTCCTAATTGGTCAACTACCTTTTTGGGCATGACAGAGCTAGTAGCCCCACTATCTACCATGCAATTATGTACTAAAAATTTTCCAATGATTAGGGATACATAAAAGGGAAGTGGTTTTAAGTTCCTACCTTGTATGGCACCTGCCTTGGAGTCACTATTTGAAGTCTCTTCCTTTTGATCAGTGTTAACAAACACTAGCTTAGCAACTTCTTTTATAGGCTGTGGAGGAATTCCTCCTCAGTCATTGCCTTTTTTAATATCTCAAGTTGTTCTTGAATAGCTAAAGAGTCCCACATGGATATAGTGACGTTTACCTTCTTCATGTTGTCCACAATGTTGAAGGGTATTGTTGTGTGCACTCTGTGGTGTGTCTTTACTATGATAGGCTCAATCTCCTTGGGACCTTGACCTTCTTTGACTGGAATGGTGAGATCCTTCTTTAATATGATAGGAGTAAATGGATGTGAAAATTCTATAGATATAGAAGCTTTAGCCCCATCTCCCGTTTGCTCCATGTCTTGAGCTCTTCTTTTAGATCTAGTGTTGGTAGAAATTGGAGGCTCATTATTCACTCCATTGAAATCTTGTTCCTCTCAATTGAAAAGAGAAGTCCCCTCGGCATGTATATCCTGTTGCGGCATTGACCCACTAGAAGAGGCCTCTGATTGTGCATTTGAGACATTCTGCACCATGAGTGCTTGATGCACCCTTGCATTTAAGCATGTTGTCTAATTATGGGACTGATTGCAAGGATAACACCATTCCATCTCTATAGAAAGATTACTTTGAGTTGGGACCACCTCCTTGACTTTATTTGGAGAGTTAAGAGGGGAAGGGTTGTAAGTCTGAAACTGCCTTTGATTAAGATTTTGCCTTTGTCCATGATAACCTCCTTGATGTTGGGGCCTATTTCGCTGATAAAATTGTCCCTGATTTTGATGTTATTGATTGGGATTTTGGTTATGTGGCTGAAAGGATGGTCTACCCCCTGTTCCTTCTTCTCCAAGTTGGTAAACTTTTTGGTTAGAGTCTGCAGCACGTTAGTCATTTCTTGTTGATAACTTTGCATCTCTTGTTGACTACTTCTTAATTCAAGTAACTCTTGAGAAGGGACTAATTTTGATTTCTCATAGCTAGTGGTAGCCTTAGGCGCTATCACAGTGGGTATAGGGGTAAAAGGAGGTATTTGTAGAAGTGCAGTGGGCAGGAGGTTAGGAAAAATGAGCATGGGTGGCCTTCTAGCTATCATGCCTACCTGGATTAAACAATTTTCAGCCTTGGCAGCTATGTCAAAATCCTGAGGTAATGAGGCACCTCCCATGGATTAGATCATGACAGAGATTTGACCATTCAAACTTTGCAAGAAGTATAGGAAATCATGGTTAGCTGATGGCCTTACTAAGATGGGGATTCTATTCCATGTATTAAGGAATTTATTATTAAAGTCTGTCATTTGTTCTTGAGGATCTCTCTTTATGGTTGTTAGTTGCCCAACCAAAGATAGATTATATGATTTATCCTCAAAGTATTTACTTAATGAATCCCCTAATCCATCCCATGAATTAATAGAACCAATAGCTAGAGTTCTAAACCATTCTAATGCCTTACCTTTGAAAGAGGCTACCAATATCTTGGTAGCCACATCTTCTTCTATGATATTATTTATACTACAAATAGTAGTCACATCTCTTATGTGTTCAAAAGTTTTTGTTTGTCCTTCACCTGTGAAATTAGGTAGACTGTTGAGTGATACCAAGGGCACATCATGATGTTGAGAAAATCTTAACAAAATTCCTTGATTGAAGGGTGCAAAAGAAAACTGCCTAGCCATTGCAAGAACTGTAACTTGCTGAGCAGCTACTGTGTGAGTTGTATATGTGTTGAGTGGAGTTGAATCTCCTTGTAGCTCTCTATTTAGAGATCTTCCTCTTATTCTATGGTGAAAAGGAAAAGGTCTCTCCTCTAAGGTAGGTGGTGTAGACTGTACCCTCCTTGTAGGGGGTGTTCTTTGAGATGATTTGTGGTAACTTCTTTTTAGAGGCAGCTGCGAGAACTCAGAAGGATTTGAGTTTCTTGTCTCAACCTTTCTCATAAACTTTGAACATGACAGGATCTTCTGTTCTTCACCAATGGAGTCGCCAAATATACTTTCAGAATGAAACCTCTTCTAGGTCTATACTATGCAATCAGTATATTAGAGATAGCATAGCTTTCAAGATAACCTTCTTTTGGTTGTCCCATTGGGCATGCCAGAATTGTTATACACTAAATTTTACACCCTATTCAATCTCTCTTAGTCTTGATAATCTAGTATAACATGGGAATCATTTCTAGGTTGTGGGACCTTTGCTAACTAAAATGAGACCTCCAGGTTCTAGGCTTGTTCCTCTTTGATTATCACCTTAATTTTCTCTTTATGCATGAAATTAAACCGAATAGGAAAAGGGATAGAAGGAATGCTGAAAGGGAAGAGACTGGTAAGCAAAATATCCTACTAGGTGATACACCGCAGGTAATTTTCTAAATTAAAACACAACAATCAATCTTAGAAAGAGGACTTGAATCTAATAGAACACAACTTTCTAGATAGGCTTGCATAATTATTTCATACAGAGGTCTGAGATAAACAAAGGCTATTTAGGGAAAGAGATGATTTCACAAACAATAGCATATTCACTATAAATAGACACAGACTATGACCTACAAAAAAAATCCATTTCTACAATCAGGCACAGGAATGAGAAAAAATGATAGGGGACTGAATAATATCCACAAAATCATTTAAATTAGATCATCCATATGTGTACACGATATTCCAGAAAGAAAGAGGGCTTAGGAACTCCAAGTTCATTCCAATATCAATCTCTGTATTATATTCTAGTAAGAGAAGTACAAACAAGAAGACCCAGGGACAGAAAGAATGTCACAAAAATCCTTTGCAATATTTTCAATTCAATGAGATAAATAACACATGAAAACTTAGGGGCAGAGAAAATGCCACAAAAATATTACACTAGCTGGAAAAATCTAAGCTAAAAATCTCTAAAACTAACTTATATACATGTTCCTCCAAGCATGCAGGCTCAAGGAAACAATCTGATTCTTAAAATTAGGGTTTCAATACATTTTGCATAAATAATGCAAAAACCCTAACTCTATCAATTTTTCTCATAAATTCCACTGAGAAATATCTTGTTTGATCATATACATTTTGAAGTCTTTTCTTATCACCGATAATGCGGCCTGAGAAGTCGGTTTGAACCATCTCTCTATCTACAGCTTGAAACGTTGCATCACCGTCAATCTTCTGAGAATCAGATATTTGAATATTTGAATATTTTAAATGAGAAATGGTCACAGGTGGCACAGGATGATCATATTGATGGCTCAAAATCCTTGACCTTTTATGTTTAAAACATAGCCATCAATCTCCATCTTCTATTCGTTACTGTCTTTGACTTTAACCCAGGCCTTACTCCCCTTGAACTCTGGTTACCTGAAATCCTTTATATCTTTGAGTTAGGATATCATTTCTTTAACCCTGAGTTCCTTTGGATACTTGGAGACTACCGTTGGATGAGATCAAGATCGGGCGACCAGCGCTAAGTCTCCAATCCTTCAGAGAATATTCTATTTTATTATGAGACTTCATGACTGTGTGATCTTTAACCTGACTCACCTTTTACCTTGGGTTTCTTACCGAGACTTGGCGACTGAGGAGTCTTGTATTATCTTAAATATTCTACTTAACTATGGCTTCATCATGCAACTAGGTGACCACTGTAATATTAGATCTCAAATCAATGGCTATCGTGAAGTCGAGAGAACTTTTTCTGACCCCACCACCTTATGGAGATTAAGTGACTAAAGAAAATAGAACAGTAGTCTCCAAGTCTCGTAATCTTTTCTGACGTCATGAGTTTCTCAGGAGACTTAGCGATGACCATAAGATGGGAAATATAAGTGATCACAATCGATGATGTGTGGGAAGTCTCATGAGCATTGGAGAATATTCATTTTCTTGCTATGGCAAGGAGACTAGAGGTGATCTCGGGATCGCTGAATGATATGGAATATGCCAATTTTATCATGTGTCTTAGAAATAAAGGACTGGGAAAAGTGCACATGACAAAAGGAAACCCAAGTCGCTAGAAAAAGGTAACGACAAATTAGAACAAGCTTGGGATAGCTAGGGTTTTTATCAAATTTGCATAGGGTTTTCTTCTTAGGCTCTTTTCCATGAACAAGGATAAACTAGAGGCCTGGAGATATTTGCAGAACTGAGGAAAACATGGCAGGAAACCATACAGGTTGGGCTCTACCCCTGTGGGAGCCTCATTTACTCCATCTGTAGCCAGGATTTGCATGATGGGGAAATTTTGGATAACAATTAGCATTTGGATTAAAGTTTTATTATATAAAGTTTAATGTTTAATAATCTATCTCATAACTAATTCACCCTCCCCCCTCTCATTTGTGTTGGTGAAAATTATTCCTAACATGTATATCTTGTGATCACCAGATTGATGATCAAGTGGATCATTGCAAAGTTAAGTTTATTGGGAACTATGTCATTCTTTTTGCAGCAAAGTATAAGGGTAATAAAAATAACTTATCTAATCACTATTAGAAGAGTAGAGTTGAAGATGAGCAGTGATTTAAGAAACAAAGACTAAAGAATCTAGTACACTTACGATTGATTGAAGTACGAATTCACAGATTCTGCAGACAAAAGGTATTTACATTACTTGCGAGCCCTTGAATATGGATACTCCTATGATTTTTGATGTAAATGAGAGGTTTGGATACAAATTAAAGAATCATCCTTATAAATCAACTGAAGATGACACTGAAGGTGCATTTTATCAAACACCCTATAGAGTTCTACATGTTAAGGATATTAGGGCTTATATCCACTACAAGTACGAGTCTCTTGGAGACTTTGAGATCTTCAAGGAAATGAAAGACATGATCAAAGAGGATGAAAAATGGAAGGATGAGTTTTCTCAGCTTCATAATCTCAGTGTGATGAAATGGAAGAACTGCATCAGTTTGACGAAGAAGAATGGTTCAAGATCTTATTGAGTAGAGTGCATGACCAATTCATTTGGATTGGTGAGAAGCCTCTAAATATTTGAAGTGAGTTGATCCATGACATTACTGGTCTGGATAACTCTGGAGTCATGCCTTTAGTAGAGAAGAATACCAAGAAACTAGTGGAAACCCTAACCCCCTCTAAATAGGATAAACGGGCAATGAAAATGTCTAACATCTTCCAACAAGATGTTAGACTAGTTGCAATAATACTAGGCTATAAAATTCATTATAACAGGAAACCAAATTCAGTTTTTGTTGGTGTTATAATTATGTCTTATAAGATGGTAAAGGATAATGTCAAGTATAACCTTTGAGAAGTCCTTTCCAAGTAATTCATGGAAAATATGAAGCAGATAAAGAGAGATAGGACCAAGGCATTCAGATTTGGATCATTGATGATACATATGTATATACACATTGTGCATAAATTTTTGGTATGCACCCAAGAGCATTGAGAGACAATGAACTCACTGGCCTACAAGTGTCAAATAGTTACAAAAGATATAAAAACACATGGGTATATGGAAAACTGTTTGCGATGATCAAAATCTTGCAGAGAGAAATGAAACTAAAAATGAAAATACTAGAATAGATGGTAGAGAAGTATAAAGATACAATTTGTTTCATGGTTGAAACTGATTGTGTGTGTGTTTTGAAGTAGTAGATCCAAGGGTAAAATGGTGTTACCCTATGGGGTATGAAGTTAGTAAAGAGGTTTTGACTATGCAATTTGAGCATGTGTTATCTTTAGTGATAGATCCATCAGAGGAAAGATAGGGTACTTATGAGGAAAAATCCTCTAAGATTAGAAAGGAACAGACAAGAACAGCCAAGAGAATAAAATTGAGAATATTGTAGATGATCTAGCAGGAAATGATGGTATTACTAAAGAAGATATGAAGGAAATAAGGAGAAAGATGACTGAAAGAGAATCTCGAGTGTCAAGATTTGCCCCTGCAGCTCTTCCACCTCCATAAACTTAGAAGACTTATAGTCCACCCCCTATTGTGGTAGAATTACCTATGGAGACATTGTAGACTAAGAAGTTTGTAGAAATCCCTACGAAGAGGACAAGGTCCTCCATACAGAACTCCCCACCTAAGAAATAGAGGACTGAAGAAGAAAACAAGGAACATAATAAGGAAGAAGAAGAGAAGAAGAAAGAATAAGGAAAGAAGAAGAAGGAAGAAGAAAAGAATAAGGAAGAAGACAAGAAGAATAAAGAGGAAGAGAAGAAGAAGAAAGAAGTATAAGAGAAGAAAACACAAGATAAACCTGTGAACAGACAGCTCTAGAAACCTGACATGAGAATGTTGGAGAAAAGGATTGTAGACTGAGACAAGTTAAATCAAGTGAGAAAATTTTATGATAGGTAATATTCAAATGAAAAAAATATTATAGAAGACATTGTGATAAAGCACATGATGGTTTTCATGAATAACTTGATTGAGATGGCTGGAAGTATTCCTAAGGAACTATATGATAAGCTTGATATAAGAAAATAGCTAGCACTACAAGAAGATGAAAAGATCAGAGTAAAATATATTGAGAACATGCTACTAGTGATATCATTTGATGAGAATAACATGATACTAAATGCACTAAAACCCCTATTGAGAGTTAAATCCAAACTGATCAAGATAATGGGGAGGAAATATGATGAGGTTATTAAGGACACACATGAGGCCATTGACAATATCGTAATAGAAACTAAACCTAAGAAGCTCTCACCTCCTAAACCTAAGGATACTAAGCCTAAAAATATCCTAATGGGAGAGTCCTCCAAGCCTATAGTAATCAAAATTGATTCACCTAAGGATGGAGAAGATGATATTTAGTTTTTCAATATAGTCAAGCAACTTGATTTGTTTTTTACTAGCGTGCCTATGACTTTGGACACCTTGGTAGATACTAATGACCCTTTTGAAGGGAATACTGACATTGTACCTAACACAGATGGAAGTGATGAAAAGGATGCATCGAAAGCTACTGAAGGAGAGCCCTCTAAGATTGAACAATAACCAAGCATTGCTAAGGCTGAGAAGGAACCTGAGAATAAGGTTGAAGTAAAATAAGAAACAATGACACTTGTTTCTTCAACCTTATTGTTGGCAAGTGGAGAGAAAACATTGAGTATAGATGTGGAGAGTATGGATGAAGATGGGCTAATGAAGCTATCTTACATTGCATTTACTAAGGAAAATGAGAGATCAAAGAAGAAAACTGAGAAGAAGTCAAGGGTATTAGAAAGGGTAGTTGATACTATCAAAAAACTCCAACCTATACCTTTTACTTTCCAAGGAAATAAATCTGTAGAGAATGGGAACAAGGCATTAGATGACTTTGATAGTCACTATGAGTCTCTGGAGAAGATCATTGATGTCAAAGCTGAGAAAACTTACTTGTTGAAAAAACCAGAGGAAGTATGCAATTCTATTGCATGGTACTTGGGCATATTGAGAAATATTGTTTCTAAAGCAAAGGTTTGTGTGGCACATGAAAGGAAGTTATATAGTTATTGTATAAATCCCATTAGACACCTTGAAAATATTGAGGACACCATTGCACATGATAGGAAGACACTAGACAAGATGGTACACAATTGTGAGACCTCCTCACACACGGTTCTAGAGCTAGAAAAGGAAGTGTCTAGAATGCAAGACAAGATAAGTGTGTTGGAAATAGAGAAAGGGAGAGTTATGGAGAGATTTGGTGTTTTGAAGAGTTTGATCACTCCTAAGCTATCAATTCTTGCAATACACCTTTAAGACATGGAGAGGTCAATGAAGGCCCTCGTCAAAAACATGCCTACAGAGTTGAAGGGAGCAGAGACATCATCATTTGTGTTAAATGGACTGATCCATGTGGGTCATATTTTGGTGAAGACCTGGACTGAAAAAGTGAAGATCGTGGAAAGCTCTTTCCAAGATGTACTTAAGATGGCCTGAAATTTTTGGTAAGGAATTGTACAAATTTTACAATTTGTACTAAATTTTTGTATACCTTTTCCATTGATGTCAAAGGGGGAGAAGTAGATATGAAAAATGTATAGAGGAAAGTTAGAAAATATAAATGGGGAGTAGTAGAGGAGATATAGAAGACCTAATATGAAGCGGATTATTTATTCATTATTTTGGTATTGGGCACTTAGTCATTTTTCTCTAAGTGTTGTCATCAATGCCAAAGGGAGTGATTGTTGGCAAGTGGCTCATTCAGGAGTGTATAGGGGTTTTCATTTTTGGAAAAACTATAGTTATGTATAGTCTCTTGGAGAGGAATACAATTTTGGTTTTAAGGTTTTGTAAAATTACTAAGTCCAGGAAGCATTTTACTAGGAGTAGGAGTACATTTTTTAGAAGAAAGCACTATTGGTAATGAATGAAGTCATGTGAGCTTAGAAGAAGATATTTTAGGATGTGTCAGACCTTCGTTTAAGGTCTCTTAAGTTTTGGAGTTCATAGATGAAAGTTACAGATGATTGAAGCTAGTCATGTAAAGACAGTGTAGCAACGAGACAGAGAAGTTGAACAGTCATAATGATTGCGGGAGTGTAACGTGGAATCCAAACATGCTAAGTTGGGTTTAGATTGGCTCTTACCATAATTTTTGTAATGTATGATCACTGACTTTTTATTTGAGTTTTTTATAAGTTTTGATCATGTTTTGTGATGTATTTGGGAGCTGACTGGGTATAGAATCAAGTATATATATGGAGAGGCATTTTGAGAAGCGAAGAATTATTGTGGTGTGATCAAATGAATGGATGCATTGTGATGTTTTAATCTGAAAGAAGGTAATGTGAGATACAACTGGAACTACTTAATAATAGCAAATGCTTGTATAAGTTCATTTCTGATAAAGCATTGCAACAGAGACAATTTTCTAATTGTAAGAACAGTGTGCTCAATGTATACCCCTAATAGGGTTTTGTATTCCTTTAACAGGGAAATGTACTAATGTAATACTTAGCTCATAACAGGGCTAGGTCTCCTAACAAGGACAATACTTTTAGTCCATATTTTGTGCATATGTAATAAATATGTAATAAAACTTTTGTGTGTGTTTTGCCCTAGTTTTGAGCATGACATTTTGGTATCAGAGCTAGTGTTTCGACACAAGGAACCTAACCCATTACGTTTCAAATCATTCAAAACTTAAATCATTGTGTAGGATGCACTAATAAATTTCACCCTATTTTTCGACGAGAAATAGTCAAATTTTCTACACAAATTGGTCGAACAGGCGACCAAAACTATCGTCGCTCTTTTTGAGTTGATTAATCGACGGGAAAAATTATAGCCAAAATTTTGACCATACAAGTGGTTAAATTATCACTGAATCAATCCCTTGGAACTGGAAGAATAAGATGTCAAATGCATAGCATTCTCATCAATTCTACTACTGTAGAAGGTCAAAATTGAGACCATTGGTCAGTAGAAATATCCACCAATGTTCGTCGAAGTGGCCGTCGAATGCATAGAATTCTCGTCACACATACTAAGGTAAAGGTCAAAATTGAGACCATTGGTCAGTAGAAATATCCACCAATGTTTGTTGAAGTTTCCATCGAATGCATATAATTCTCGTCATGCATACTAATGTAAAGGTCAAAATTGAGACCATTGGTCAATAGAAATATCCACCAATGTTCATTGAAGTGGCCGTCGAATGCATAGAATTCTCATCGCACATACTAATGTAAAGGTCAAAATTGATACCATTGGTTAGTAGAAATATCCACCAAAGTTCATCAAAATGGCCATCGAATGCATAGCATTCTCATCAACAGTCTAATGTGTCTGGGTCAAAAAAGCGACCAATACTAAATTTTGGTTAAAAAAAAATGTGACCAGAAATGTGACATTTAGAAGATGGCATTGCTGACGATTTGAATTGGTAGGTTTGGGAGAAAGGCCTTGAAGACTAGGAATCCTGGGCACATTATGGGGAGCTTGACTTAGATACATTTGCTCAAAAGAAGGGCCCCATGGAAGAGCAGGAACCACCTCTTGAGATGTCGATGCCATTATTACATTTCTAAAAGGAGTGGCTAGCTTGGATTCTAAAGTAAGAATAATATGAATTTAAAGGTGGCATGCTTGCAGATGAAATGGGAATGCGAAAACAATTTAGGCAATATCCCTTTTTCTATGTAATCATGACCTATGACTGAAGGTACCTCTTACTGCGAACTCATACAAGGTGTCAAACATTGAAGTGGGGTCCAATAGCAAATCAAAGGTTCTGCCTTAGATTAAAACCACACTTGTTGTTTGTCTAATGGTAGCAGTTATCCAATGGAGAAATGAGATTGCAAGGTTCACAAGTGAAGGAAGCACTAAAGTTTTGGTTTATCACAGTGCTAATAGATGTAAAGATTGCAAGGTTCACAAGTGAAGGAATGAAATTAAGAAATATGCACCCAAATAAATGTACCTTAAAGAGGACATTACTAGGTTCCACTCCTTAAAAATGGATGCACATCAAAAATCAAAGAGAGTCTAATAGGGACAAATGAACCTCCAAAACCTGTGAAATGAATTAGGCAGTAAGAATTTTGTTGCTTCCCTTCCAATTTCAACAAATATGGAACATATTTTTATCCCTCGCCAC
>MU225256.1:12417854-12428249 GCA_018584345.1 Thuja plicata | reverse complement strand
ATTAAAGTGCTAGGACTTTATTAATTAAATTAATTCGATCATAGGATTTGTTTAGCCAAATAGGTATTTAGGAATTAAATGTGATGTATGATTGATACAGATTTAGGATTTTCTGCATTTGACACTCGGGTCGAGTAGAGTCAATGAAAACTCAAAATTTGCCTAGTTCAATAGGACTTTGATGATTTAGAAGAACGACAAATGCAACAAAATTGGTTAGGGTTGCAAGATGCCAATTTTGAGGTGTTACAAGAGTACAATTGCAAATTTTGTAATATGAATGTGATGGCAATGTATGCATCTTTACTGACTAAATAGGAATGTTAAAAAGATTTTTCTTTATGCAAATTTTCTTGATATCGTGCATGTAAAAAATTTGGGTAACAGAGACAATTAGGGTTTTGGAAAGAGGAAGGATAAGGATTTGGGCTCTTCTCAAGTTTCATTTTTCCATAACACATTTGAAAGGTTGGTTTCCTTTGTCATGAAGTGCTTGTTTTGTTGCAAGAAGATTTGGATGTTATAGTTTTATGAATATGAAATCTTGTATGGGATTCATGTATGTAATCTTGTATAGTGTTGTTGTATGTAAATTTTGTTGTCATGTGTTGGGTTGGGAATGCATTTGGATTTTTGTATCAATTTTTGTTCTTTTGGATTGGGAGTGTTGTTCATGGGAGTTAAGGCATTACTCACCCTTTGGGAAGGGAAGAAGTTGCCTTGGGTGAAGGGGTTAGTTGGGCTCTCCATTGTAGTGAGAGTCTCTTCTCTTGGAGAAGAGGGATAATTTCATGGAGTATGGGCTCCATGAAGCCAGGTTGGAAATATTGTATTTTGGCATAGAAATGGCCAATGTGTATATGGAAGCAATGTCAATGTAGCCTTGGAGAGGCATAGAAAACTCTTGTTGATAAATTTGGAAATTGTAATGACATTCTCCTCCTTGGAAAATCCCACCTTCACCCTACTTCAATGGGTTTGTAAAACTCATTTGTGAGACCTTGGTTGGGAGTTTATTGTTGTTTTTGTGCATATAGAATGTTTGTGAGAATTTGGATGTGAAATCTTATTTAGCCTTGGTTCTCCAAGCTCGAGGGTGGCCTCCTTGAGGCCTTGGTTGGGAGGTGAGCTTCCCATGGTTACCCTCATGAAATTTTTAGATTTTTGAAGTCATGAAGATTGTGAAAGAAGCTTGAAAGAAATCCCTATTTGGGGGTAGTTGTGTGTAAGCAACTTCAATGTTGCATAGTCACTCATTGTTTTGAGATCCATTCTTGTTGATTGTTGTAATGTTCATGTTTGAATCTTTTCAAGCTAGATGTGGAGAGATCTCCTTATTTATGTAATGATTTATTAAAGGAAAATATGTTGTATACCATCCAAGTATTGTGTAAATTTATCATCTTGAAGATGTTGAAATGTAGATTGTAAGATTACCTTGATGCAAAAGATAGAATATTTAGTTCATGAATATTGCATTTTAATTCTTAAAAGAAAAGAAGTTAATCATCCATGTATAGAAGGATATCCAATATTGAAAGAGAAGGCCAATATAATAGTTTTATTCCCTACAATCTTGAGGAATCGTGCATCTTGAAACCTCCATAGATTCAACTCTCTTCAAAAAAAAAACTCCATTTCAATTGCAACTCTTGAGAAGAAGAAATATCCTTGCTATCAAAAATAAATCAAACTAGTTAGTATGATAATATGAAATTCAACTAATACTATTAGTCCTTTTAGTATATTGCTCAATAAATCTATCCTAATGCACACTATGATCCTTTGCAAAAATTGAACCAAGTAAATTAAAATGAAAGAGCTTATAACAAAAAGCCCATAGCACTTTCCAGATTTAGAGCAAAAATGCTCTCAGGAATTTGTATGGGAAAGAAAATATTCTCCTTACCACAGAGAATATTATTTTCCCAATGTTCTTTCCCTCTAATCAAATTCAAAATCAAATCTCATTAGCATAACCATGTGATTTAACCCTTAATTCAAGATAAACTCACCTTGTTCTTACTCTTTTTCGTGGGCCCCACATTTACCTCTTACCTTTTTGCTTAAACATCTGTTTGTGCTAAGTTTAAAAAAATTAAATCACCTTGCTAAAGGGCTGCACTACTTGGGAGTGGCGACACCTCCCCTGCTGTCCACATTCCCCTAAACTTCTGACATGTCCCATGTCTTGCAACCCAAGTCAACTCTCCCCCATTCGAATTTACCTTGGGAGGATGAGAAAATCATTGGTGGGTCCCAGCAAATCCCATCACCCTCCTTTTTAAAGAAAGCGTGCCACCTTGCTGTCCTCTTCATTGCTTGCAAAATTCTTCATTTCTTGCAAAATTCCTTGGGGAGGATGGGGTAGTTAGGTGGTGGGCCCTCCCTAGGCAAGTCAACAGACCTGCACACTCCCCATTGTAGTACGACCCCCTATGCACTTTGGAATTGTAATGTTAAGGTAATAAGTTAGTGGATAGTTAGGGTTAGTAGTTTATTAGATAGTTAGGGTAGATTAGCAAGTAATTAGTAGATAATTAAGTTAGTAAATGATTTCTTATTCCCTTTTGTTTTAATCATTAATTTTGTAGTGTTTTAGGTATATATAAACTATTTTTTTTATGTAGCATAATTCATTAGGTAGATAACTTTAGTGTTTTGATGATGGATGGATTTATTAAACATTTCTAATTTTAATTGGTATTGGAACCATTTATCAATATAATAGTTAATCATTTTTAATGGATACCTAACATTAGTTGTTTAGGTTGATTTATTATTGTGAGATTTGTGAATCTAATTATTAGGGATTGTTGTCTAAAGTATTGATTAGTCTATTAGAGAGACAGATTTGCTCAATTGATTCAATTGTATAGTTAATATTAAATTTTAATTTAATATCAAAATAAAGGGGGATTATATTTCTCTTGTGTTCAAGGGGTTAGGGGTTATGCTCGATTTTAATTAAAAGTAAATTTAAATTTTCAATTAGAGGATATTTCAAATGTCTAATAAAAAGGTTAATTTAAAGTTGTATGTTAGGAATTGATAGATTAGGAATGCATGTGTTTTCATCATAGGGGAATAATTTTATTAATGATGTTAGTAGGTTAGGAAATCAGATTTGATTTTAGCTATTGGATTTTAATTAATATTTGTTTGGTATAGTGAAATTATTATTCAATTTTAATCTTGTCAATTGTTATATGTTTCATGTATGTTGTTTAAAAGGGAGTAGAATATTAATCTGACTGGGCTTGAGCTAGTTAATGTTAACTAGAACTAGACTTGAATGGATTAAGTTGTAATCTAGGTTAAAAGTTAATTGTAAGCATTAGGTCAACCTAGATCAACATATGTTTATAACCACTAACTACCATCATAATTATAAACCTGGAATCAGAGTTAGATCAACCTGAGTTGAGCATTCATATCACCCATGAGACAAGTTGATGCCCAATTCTACATCTGTTTATGGCATGACCCTTATTCAGACTGTGTATATAACTTGTAATTCGAAGGTTAACTCTACCTTGCTATCACCTTTCCACTCAACCATTGTTAGTTGTACGTATTTATGTACTTTGAAAAAAAAAAAGAAATAGTGTGTGTGTTTTGCCCTAGTTTTGGGCATGACAAAGAGCAATGTGCTCAATGTATACCCCTAACAGGGTTTTGTATTCCTTTAATAGGGAAATGTACTAATGTAATACTCAGCTCATAATAGGGCTAGGTCTCCTAATAGGGACAATACTTTTGATGCATATTTTTTGGTATCATCCCCACTGGGGTTTTCCCTTGGCCAAGGTTTCCTCGTAAACAAAATCATGGTGTTATGAGATGTGTATTTGGTATTTATGTTATTTTCATTTCAGTGATTATTTGGTTAAGTTGGAAATTTCTAATTTTAGTTATAAAGTGTTGTAATAGTGATCCACCCCCTCTCAGTATTTCTTAATCCTAATAAGGTCAACCTAATTTTTATTGTAAACGTGTATAAAGGAGAGTTGTTTTCTTAATGAGAAGTATGGAAGTGTAATGTTGAAGCTGCAAGATTTTAATTGTGAAGTCTTCTAGATGTAGAGAAGAGGTAGTGATTGTGATGAGCTTCATTGGAATTGTTTAAGAAAAGCAAGTTGCTATCATTCAGTTTACTAGTTATTGTTACTTTTATATTTTTATTTTGGATAGTGAGTCTAGAAGGTGGATTTAACCTTCACATTTGGGCAGTGTGCCTGAACAGTGAACCTCTTGTTTCTCTTGACTCCTAATAGGGTTTGTCTTTTAATAGGGATTGTGTGCTGTATGTAATAACCAGCTCCTAACAGAACTAAATCTCCTAACAAGGATACTATACTTTCAATGCATTATTTGTGGGTGTTAATTCCCACTATTTTTTTTCCCTTAACATGGTTTCCTCAACAATAAATTCTTGTGTTATGGTGTTAAATTTTATATATATTTATTTGCATCAATTATATGATTTATAAAGTATAAGGTTTAATTTTATTTGGCTCACAAGTGATTCACCCCCTCCCTCTCAGTTGTGTTGGTGAACTATTATTGCTAACACTTTCAAGAGTAAGATTGTTGTTGAACTTTGTGATAAATTCAACATCCAATACTGGTATTCCTTAATATATTAACCATAAGGAAATGGTCAAGATGAGGCATCTAATAATACCATACTAAAAATCATAAAGAAGATTATTGATGACGCTGACCGAGACTGGCACCTACAATTAAATCTATGGGCTTACCGAGCTAGTATCCAAACACCAACTAGAGCCATGCATTGTTCCTTGGTTTATGGAGCCAAATCTATTTTTCCAATCAAAATTGAGATTCCTTCATTGTGCATATCCCTCCAGAATGTCATTTCAGATGAATATTACCATGTATCTCAACTACAAGAATTAGAGCTCCTTAATGAGAAAAGATAAAACACCTTGATCTATCTATAGGCCTATCAAAATAGACTTTGCAGAAACTACAACAAGAAGTTTAAAATCAAATCCTTTGAAGTAGGAAACCTGGTCCTAAAGGAAAATTAGAATAATATGGTTGATAGAGAAAAGGATGGAAATTTTGAACCTAGTTGGCTAAGACCCTAGTTCATTACAAAATATTATACAAATGATGCTTACCAACTGTCTACACCAGATGGTTAGCCTCTTTCTGATCCAATCAATGGCATGCACCTATGAAATTTCTACTCATAATGCTCAGAATATATCCCTATTCAAAAATATCATGAAAAAATATTAAAAAATTAAAAAAAATTAAAAATTAAAAATTAAAAAAAATAAAAAAAATAAAAAATTGTCACCTTGAAAAAAACCGGGAAAACAGGTGTCTTGGTGACACAAGAAAAATAGAAATTAAGAGAAAAAAATTGTGCTAAGGTGAAAACCACTATGATGGTGCCTTGGGCAAGTACCTTGGTGACAACCAGGTAATCTAGTGTCATGTGTAGAGATTATTGCTCCATCATCTATCCTCACTCTAGTTGATATCACTTGTCATTCCATTCATATTCCTTTGACATTTCCATAATAAATGCCTTGGTAATGTATATGTAGCTTGAAATTCATCGGTCACCCTTGTTAGTCCTACCCTTTTTCCTACCTTGAGCTAGTCCATCACACCCATTCCATAATAAATGGTTTTCTATCATGACTGTGAGCAAGTACAATATCATGATCCTAAAATGTCCTAAAAAAATCCTAAAAAGGGGATAAAATGTCCTAAAAAAATCCAAAAAAGTTGATGATGATAAAATGTCCTAAATTTTTTTAAAATCATAAGTCCTGAAAAAATCATTAAATCATTAAAAACCCTACAATAATGTTTTTAGAAACAAGGTAGCGTACACAACTAAGGGGGGTGGGGGGTGACTCAGTTGTCTCCCAATACTCAAAAACTCAATCAAATTTTAATCTTTAATCACATATTTGAATGATGAACATTAAAGTAAGATCACAAGACATAAATCAACACATAACACCAATATTTTTGACGTGGAAACCCGGTTAAGGGAAAAACTACAGTGGGGATCAAACCCACAAGTTGATGTACTATGTTAAAAGTACTATACCCTATTAGGATTATTACAAGGGGAATGCACATGTATTCAGGAACACTGCCTAGAACTCACTGCTCAAATACAACACAGGAAACAACCCAAAGGAAGGCTCACTGCCTTACAATAATCTTTGATTACAATCCACAATGGACAATAGTCTGCAACTCATGAGTTGATTGATATAATCTTTGATATGCCAATACAATTCCAATGAAGTACATAAAATCTCTACATATATTGTAGATTCCACTCATACCTCTTTGCTTACACGATCCTCTTTCTTCACACACACTCATCCTATCCACAAAGAGATATTACATTGTATATTTATACAATCCATCAACTTATTTCTTCAAGGTCAACTGAGGACCTAAATTACAAACATTTAGTCAAATACAACACAAAAAATAATGTGATACAAAACATTTTGGGAAAGACATATTAAGGATCCAAATATTCATCCTCAAACACGCTCTGACTCTATAAATCACACTTTGATCCTTCACAACATGCTACACCACCATGTTGGCCAAGAATACCAACACGCCATAGAATAATCACAAAATCCAATCACATAACTCAATGTGATCCAATAATATGAATAGGACATGATCTAGAAACATCAACAAGAAATGTGAAATGTCATAGAAACAACCAAAACAAATGTCTCAAAACTAACTCTACACTATTCAACAAGAACATCAATCAGTGACCTCTTTCACTTAAGAAAAATATCTTGCCAACATCCAAATCATGAAGCACTCAAGCTGAGGACACACATACATGTCCTAAACTCACCACTAGGTTAGCAACCAGAAATATTGCATAATTGAACCACATCGATCCAAACACTGAAACATTGTTCCTTCCTGAACATCCAAAATCCCAAACTCCTATCAATCATTCATAACTCACTCAAATCACCATGTGAACCTTTATAAATTAGCATGCATCAACTAAAGACATCCATAAATCATTTGTACATTCGCAGTATCTGATTTTCAATATAGTAGTCATGCCAAACCAATATTTGCACTGAACATACCAAGGAATATTGTTACTAATAGTACAAATATGTTGACATTAATGATAAAATATTAATATCAGTACATATATGCATGATAGTCCAAAAATATCCTAACAATCTCCCCCTTTGTAATTGATGGCAACATATGACGTGAAAAATGATCAATGCACAAAGATATCAACAGTACTACCAATATCCACAATATTATAAATATTCTCCAACAAAGAAATTTCTTTCCCTCTTAGTCTCATACTTATTTTGCACATGGCTATATCCCCCCCTTTGAAATCAATGACAAAGTAACATATATGCACTAAGTCATAGAAGCCAAAAACTAAATACCAACATACCTCACAAGACTAACTACTCCCCCTGAGTAGTATTCACCAAAATTCAATCCAAATCAATAATGATCTTTGTAACAACACTAGACTAATGCAAATCAATTCATCTCTAGCTCTGATCAAGAGGGGCTAACACCCCAATCTTACCTCGGAGATACTCAAAAGCATCCTTTGGCAAGGGATTCATGAAAATATATGCAATCTACTCTAGTAGATGCATATTCCAATCTGACTTATTTTCACTAACCTTATCTCTCAAGAAAGGATACTTGATAGATATATGATTTGTCTTTGAATGTAACATGGGATTCTTTAAAATATTGATAGCACTTTATTTGTCACAATAGATAGCAATAGGCTCATCAATACTAACTCTAATATCTTTCAATATTTTCTTCATCTGTATCATTTGTGTATAGTTAGAAGCAGAAGCAACATACTCAGCATTAGTAGTAGATTTTGATATACATTTTTTTCTTTTTCCTTACCATGAAACTAACCTCTTACCCAAGAATAATCCTCTTCCACTTGAACATTTTTTTTATGTATATTACCTGCCCAATCCGCATCAGTAAAAGCACTCAATGTAAAATCATTAACCTTACCATATCACAAACCATAGTCAATTGTTCCTTTCAAGTATTTGAATATTATTTAGGATCTACTTGAATTCTATCAACAATGCAAACTGCATTCATAATGTTTGGTTTGTTCTATGTCAAGTACAATAATCCACCGATCATAGATTTTTATATGGTTTGATTTTCTTTAGGTGAATCTATTAATCCCTAAGTTTTGTTGATGATTAGTGACCTACACTTAGTCATTTACTTAGGCAATTTTAGTTGGTTAATCACTGTGGCTGAGATAAACATTCAAGGCCGAGCAACATTGCCGAGCAAGTTTTAGGTTGTCGAGTTAAATCATGCCGAGCTAAGTAGAATATTAAGTGTCGAGCGACAGAGATGTTAAGTGTCGTGCAGAACAGTTTTTTGCATACATTTCAAGATTGATTCAAAATTTGATTTAAACGGTTTAGGCTGACTTGTATGAGATTTGGGCCGACATTTGTACACATTTAATATTTGTCTACTGAGTTAATTAGGTATTTAATTTTTTTATACTATTCATGGCATGGAGCTAATCAGGAAATCAAAATTCATTAGAAGCATAAACTATAGATCTTGATCGTTGATCTAGATCTCGCTGCTAGATCTGAAAAGACATATAAGATTTCTTCTAACCCTAGAAAAAGGAGAAGTGTGTAAGAAAGACATATACAGAGAAGGGTTGTTGTTCATGAGAGATGAAAAGTAAGTCATTTTGAGAAGAATCCTAGATCAAGTAGAATGAAAGAGTAGTGAAAAGAAGAGTAAAGACATATCAGATTGAGAGATCACAAAAGGTATTGGAAAGAGAAGATACATCATCAGCATCTGAGTGCATAACAAAGGATCACTACTTGGAACATTCTAAAAGGTGTATCAGGTGAAATCTCTTAATAGAGTGGTTCTAGCAGACTGTTTTGACTCTCTTAGCAGAGTGCTTACTTTACTATAAGTTGAAATCCTTTAACAAGGTAGATTGTAATGATCTTCAATTCTTAACCGAACAGACCTTTAACCCGGTAGATTGCATGTTGCAATCAAACACTTGTATCCCTAATAGGCACACTTTATTGTTGTAGTAGTGAAGATTTGGTGGGTGTCATCCCCACCCCAGTTTTACCTATTTGGGTTTCTGGGTTACCAAAATTATGTGTTATGAGTTATACATTTCATGTTATTGATGCCATCTGATGTTAGGTTAAAATTCATATATTTATGAATGTGAATCAATTTTTTTTAAGTGGTTAAGTTCTAAGATCTGATTCACCCCTCCTCTTAGTATCTTTCTTTCCCCATTATTGTACTTCCAACAATTGGTATCAGAGCATAGTTCACCGACAAAAGCTTTTAATCAGCTTGTGAGTACAGATCTTGAGATGGAGGTTTACAAGTTGGGTAAATTCATTGAGAATCAGAAGATCGAGATCCAGCTAGAATTACATGAGCTTGAGATAGCAAGACTAGAATTGAAGAAATCATTCACAGCTAGGAAAGATTTGGCCAAACAAATGAATGATACTCATTACCAGGAAGATGACACTGCAAATCTATTTTAGAATGGAGATTCTACTGAGAGCGATGCAGTAATTGTAGATCTACTAGAAAAGAACAATGCACTGTGTGAAGAAGTTAGAAACTTGAAAAGAGAACAAGAAATGCAGACAGTAAGACTATGTGAAGTAGTGGAACAAAAGAAGAAAGCTGAAGATGACAAAGCTATGGTAGAAGAAGACAAAAGAGTGATAACTGTCAAACTTGATCAAAGGACACATGATGTGAAAATGATGACAATCAATTAGGTTGATATGGTAAATCAACTGCTACTTGCAAATCAAGAGATTAGTAGGAAAGATATGGAAATGATAAATTTCAGATCTGAAAACAATCAATTGAAAGATGATTTGAGATCTGAGAAGGAACTTAATGAAAGGTTGAATAAGCCTAATGAAGCTTTACCTCATTTTGAGAATCTGATGGAAGCATCAAGGAGGTCAAAGGATTCTTATGGATTAGGTCACATTGAACCAAAGACATCTACTAAGAAAGGAGAATCATCTAAGAATGGTGAAAGGAGGAATGCAAAGACAAAGCACAACAAGCCTGTTTGCCACTATTGTGGAAAACCAGGTCATACAGAAAACATTTGGCAAAGAAAGAAAGGGAATTCCAATCCTAAACCTAAGTTTAATGGTTACTATTTCAATTGCAAGAAATTTGGATATAAAGCACATGAATGTTGGGCTGAAGCAAGTGATGCACCTCCCAAACCAAGATTTAATGGTTATTGTTACAAGTGTCAGAAACATGGTCATAAAGCACAAGACTGTA
>MU225256.1:12398311-12417804 GCA_018584345.1 Thuja plicata | reverse complement strand
TTTAATGGTTATTGTTACAAGTGTCAGAAACATGGTCATAAAGCACAAGACTGTAGATCCAATGCTAAACAGCAATGGACATCAAAGACACAAACAAAAGCATCTAAGAAAGGAAACACTTACAACTGGGATTATAATGCAAGGCAGAGTTTTCATTACTGTAAAGAATATGGACATGCACCTGAAGACTGCTTAAAGACACAATTTAGAGGGAAATCTAAGAGTTGGATGAATGGAAGCTTAGTATGTTTTAGTTGTTTGAAGATAGGTCACACTATGAGAGAATGTAGGACAAGAGTTCCTACTCCTACTATTGAAGAAATAAGAGCACAAATGAACAGACATGGGTAAGGAAAATAGAGCCGAGCAGCAGTGAATCCACTAAAGTTGAGGTCACCCAATCCAATGGATCAGGCGATCACACCATCTCCAACTGATCTATAAAGGTATGTAAGGAACTACATTTAAATTTCAAATCTTACATCAGTTCCTAATATGTAAATGTGCCAAAGTCCATATCTGCATATGTTAAGATGCACCAGGACATGTTTGTGACAAGTGCCAAAAAGAGCTATCTACACTATAGGTGTCAAGTTGGTTGGCCGATTAAGTTGTGATGGCCGAGTATGGTAAGCTGAGTGGTATGCAAATTGTGTTAGTTGGCCAATGACAGCTAGCTTGCACTAACCTAACAAGAAAAATATTTATTGCTTACCTATCTTGACCTTTTGAGTCTATATAAGGACGAACAGTCTATTATTCATTTTTACCTTGCAATTTTTAGCATTCACAGAGTGATCGAAGAAGTTGCAGAATTGATCTTAGTAAAGTTTTTTTTGATAATTTTGTTAGTGTGTCGTCAACAACCCTAAGTTGAATAGTGCAAAGTGTTACTTGCCAAGGTACCTTGTTCTTCATTCTCAAACCCTAATTTCAAAGATTATGGCTGCAAGTTCTTCTGCACTAGTCAAGGGAATGGAGGAGGAGCTGAAACAAATTAAGCTAGTAAGGAGTGATGCGTGTGTACCACCAAACTTTTGAGCCATTCTCGAAAGTGCAATTCTAAGTGATCTGAATGGAGCTCTCTCATCGATCCCACAAAGGTACTTATGATTCATGATATTAGATCCTGCTACATGGTTAAAATTGGCGAAGTGGGTGATAACAAATTAAGAAATTCCTATGACAATTTATGTGAAACAAGAATTTTGAAAGACGAATTCAAGCATTTAGCCGACAAAGGGTTAAATCGTGCCCTAGATTTTCTAACAAAATTCAAGGATGAATGGATTAAGGTTGTCCTAAGCTGAGTTCATAATATGCATATGTGGCTGGACAATGGACTAGTTAGGATCACAAAAGATATTATCCAGAGTAGCTAGATATCCTGTCATCAGTGGTAAATGAACTATGAGAGATCAAAGTAAAGAAGAGATAGCAGCTAACACTAGAGCTGTCTGGAATAGCAGAGGTATGACTATCTCTACAATTGAAGATTTAGAACTTGACTTTGGAGTGAGAGTGATTGCACACAATTTCTATCAGGCAAGCCGACTGGATAGTGTTCCCTGCACAGCTGTGGACCAAACATGAAAGATAGTGAAGAAGAATCACACCTACAACCTTGTCGAGCAGCAATTAACACAACTAGCTGAGAACTTACTATCAATCAGAAAAGCTAAAAGCTAATCATGTAAGTTTGGCTCTTTGATAGTTTGTATATTCTTCTATGTGCAAAATTCATTTCCTACTCTAGGAAATATTGTTTGGAAGAAGGATATACCTATTACTGTACAGATTAGTGAATGTATTCAGCAATTAGGCAACAATTTCAATAGCATTATGGGAAACTATTTTGTGGAATTCAAAAAGAGAATGAGGTTGAGGACTAGAATTCCCAATTCACTTATGGAAAAGCACTATGAAGAGATATGTTTCTTAGTTGATACAGATTACACTTATATTCAGGCTGTGACACCTAGGGTATCATGGCTGGAGCCATTTCCCTATGAAGTTAATATTTATGAAACATCAGCAGCTATCACAGCACTCCTAGCAGAGGAGATTGATACTAAAGCAAAAAGATTCAGAAATTATGATGAAGAAAAGGCAAAGATTTCAATGAATCTTAAGGCAGGAACCATGGAGAGAAAGAGGAAAAATATTGAGAAAATTTTGAAAAAGATGGTTGGCTTACCGAGTGATGAGGAGCTAGAGGATGCACCTCTAGACATATCTACTGGACAAGGTGAAGATGTATCTAAGGAACAAGAAGTAGAAGTCAGTGAATCTAAAGAAGAGATTAATATTAAGGCAAAAGGAAAGAGACCAAAAGTAGCCAAGGTAACCAAGCCAAGAAAAGCAAAACCTAGAGTTACCCCTCCCATTTCAAATCGTCCAAGGACAAGGGCATCTATTGCCACATCTCCAACAAAGAAAACAAAATTTTATGGAAAGAAGATTGGAGAAAGTAGTTCTGGATCAAAGACAAAATTTGCAACAAAGGTTGTGCCGAGCCTACAAGCTACGAGAACAAGAAGAAAACTACATTTGGATCCAATAAGTGATGAAGACAAGATAGAAAATGATGAACCTAGCAACATACCAATAGCGCCATTCAAGAGACCCACAAATATTAATGAGGTATGTGAAAACTTGGGAAATTTTGCAGGGTTATCTAGTTTTAAGTTTATCAAGTATGAAAGAAGATAAGCATAAGGTTCAAGAAGCTCTTCTAGACATCAAGTTAATTCCTACAACAATAGGAAACAATGTGACGAGTGAGTTATATAATTTTCTATCTGGCAAATGGGAATTTTCACTCACAACTGAAAGATAGATAAGGGAAGGCACATTAGCTCAAATCATTCCTAAGCTAACTAAGAAATAGAGAGAAAAAAATTTTGAAGAATATAAGCATAAATTCATACCTAAATAGAGAGGTTATGCTATTTTAAAAAATGATATTGAAGGGATAGTACAACAAAGAACTAGGATTTGGAAGGAAATTTTTGGATTGATTGCTCCAAAAGAGAAGAAAACTGATGAAGGAACATCTGAGTCAAAGGCTAAAGAGATTGAATCCACCCTTGTACCACAGAAATCAATAGTTCAAATTTCTATTGAGCCTAAGAAGATTGGAACAGAAGCACAAGGACAAACATAGACAGTTAACACTATTGACCTGACAATTGATAGTCCAATTGATGTGACAATTGATGACTCTAGCAATTTGGATGTTGAGGGTCAGGATGAGCCAAGGGACTCAACTATAGAATCACCTATTAAGGAAACTGAGGCTGAAGAAGAGAAGAGTACAAAGGAAGATGAAGAGAGAAATCAAAAGGAAAATGAGGATAAAGATGCTCAGAAAGAAGCAGAAAAGGAGAAAACAATTGAACAAGAGGTAATTGCACAAAATTCACCTATTTTAGAGGTTTTGAAATCAGTTCTAGATAGTAGTGAGGAGATAAGGGATACTAAAAATGAGCCTAAAGAACAAGAGGCAGTGAAAGTGTTGGTTGATCTACCACATTCTGCATCATCAACTCCCACAGGACTTAAAATAGGAGGCATGCCTGATCAGCAAGCAATTTTGACTGAATTGAAAGATGCAATGGTGACTACTACTAAAACTGGAAAAGGTATTGTAGAAACAAAGCCGAGCAGTAGTTCACCTGAATTTAAGAGGAGGAAAGTTATGAGGAAGAAGTCTCTGATTTTTGATGTCACATTAGATGAAGTTATTGTGATTCCACCATGGGATCCCAAGATTGAGACTCTTCAAGAGATACTTAAGAGGAAGAAAAGATAGGATGAACTGAAAAGGGAGCATAAGAAAAAGCAAGTGTTACATGACATCAAAGACATATTTGTAAAATCTTTTGACATGGAAGATGAAAACCCTCAAGCTCCTATTCTTGAATAGTTAGTTCATATTGTGCAAAAGGTAAATGATGAAAACATTGAAGCTAATGAGAAGTTGTTACAATGGTTTGAGAGGAAATTCAAGAACAAAGTACTAGCAAAAATATTAGGAGAGATTGCGGTAAAACAGGTTGAACTTTCTTATCTTGTAGAAATTTTAGAGGTAGTTGCAACAAATGTTTATTCTTTATATAAGAGGTTATCTGATATTGAATTCTTCACAAAGGATAATCTATAGGCTTTAGAGAAATTGCAACTAGACTTAAAGTCAACTGGAAGTTCACTGAGTATGGATGCTAGCACTAGCTCCTTACATTTTAACAGATTAACTTATGAACAAAGGAGGATAGCCGAGATCATGGCTGAAGATGGTTGGATTAGGACCAAATTGATTACTATTCAGACAAGCCTGATACCTCATCTAGAGGTCACTCAGAAAGAACTTTCATCTGCAAATGAATTGGTTAAGAGAGATTCTCATCTCTCCACTGCAGAAAGCTTAGTAAGTCTAGCTGTCGAGCTAGAAGTGAAAATAGAGGTTTAGAAGTTTGTCAAGGACAATTGGGACTCTGTATTTGTGTCCACCTTACAACTTCATAAATAGTTTTTTTACAAGTATAAATTGACCCCACCTGTGATTAGTGACAAAAACAAGGGGGAATCTGATAGGACTGACAAGGATACAGCATAAGGAAATCAGTACAGGTATCAATGTAAATATTTTTTTGAAGGCATGTATACTATGTAAAGTTTTGTATGTAATATGATGTACATTCCTAGGGGGAGTATAGTATGTACTTAGGCAACATTTTTTATGGAATGAATCAAAATGATAAGTGTGTTTTTTCCACTAATATCAAAGGGGGAGATTGTTAATCCCTAAGTTTTGTTGATGATTAGTGACCTACACTTAGTCATTTACTTAGGCAATTTTAGTTGGTTAATCAATGTGGCTGAGCCAAACATTCAAGGCTGAGAAACATTGCTGAGCAAGTTTTAGGTTGTCAAGTTACATCATGTCGAGCCAAGTAGAATATTAAGTGTCGAGCGACAGAGATGTTAAGTGTCGAGCAGAATAGTTTTTTGCATACATGTCAAGATTGATTCAAAATTTGATGTAAATGGTTTAGGCTGACTTGTACAAGATTTGGGGTGACATTTGTACGCATTTAATATTTTTCTGAGTTAATTATGCATTTAAATTTTTTATACGATGCATGGCATGGAGCCAATCAGGAAATCAAAATGCATTGGAACCATAAACTATAGATCTTGACCGTTGATCTAGATCTTGCTGCCAGATCTGAAAAGACATAAGATTGCTTCTAACCCTAGAAAAAGGAGAAGTGTGTAAGAAATAAATATATAGAGAAGGGTTGTTGTTCACGAGAGATGAACAGTAAGTCATTTTGAGAAGAAGCCTAGATCAAGCAGAATGACAAAGCAGTGAAAAGCAGAGTAAAGACATATCAGATTGAGAGATCACAGAAGGTATTGGAAAGAGTAGATCCATCATCAGCATCTGAGTGTATAACGAAGGATTACTACTTGGAATATTCTAACAAGTGTATCAGGTGAAATCTCTTAACAGAGTGGTTCTAGCAGACTATTTCAAATCTCTTAGAAGAGTTCTTACTTTACTGTAAGTTGAAATCCTTTAACAAGGTAGATTGTAATGATATTTAGTTCTTAACCAAATAGACCTTTAACCAGTTAGATTGCATGTTGCAATCAAACTCTTGCAGCCCTAACAGGCACACTTTATTATTGAAGTAGTGAAGATTTTGTGGGTGTCATCCCCACCCCAATCTTACCTATTTGGGTTTCTGGGTTACCAAAATTATGTGTTATGAGTTATACATTTCATGTTATTGATTCTATCTGATGTTAGGTTAAAATTCATATATGTATGAATGTGAATCAATTTGTTTTAAGTGGTTAAGTTCTAAGATTTGATTCACCCCCCCCCCCTCCTCAGTATCTTGCTTTCCCATTATTGTACTTCCAACAGAATCAGCATCCTTTATAATAGGAGTACAAACTGGGTTTGAATCTTCCATACTGAATTTCTTCAATAATTCTTTCACATACTTGGACTGAGATATGAAAATATCCTTTTCTCATTGTGAAATTTGCAAACTAAGAAAGCATTTATGTTGGTATTGAGGAACATTGAGAGGGGAGGTGAATCAATGTTCTAACACCTTTAACCTTATTAATCTGATTTCTTAACCATACACCTAGAGTAATGAAAATTAAATGACAAAATAAAATAAACAACATCCATTACATCATAACACCATGACTCTTTTATGTGGAAACTCGGTTAAGGGAAAAACTACAGTGGGGATGGAACCCACAAGTAATTACTTATGCAAAAATAATAACCTTGTTAAAGGTTTGAGTATAATAAGAGTGGAATGCACATGCATTCTGGCTTACTTCCTAGAGCTCACTTCTCAATTAAAAAATAGGGCTACACCCTTAGGAAAGCACACTTCTTTGCAATATATATTGGACTACAATTCAGAATAGTGAACTGGAAGTTAGCATCACATATGCCAGTATAGTTATGTGAAAATGCAATGCAAAATCTTTGCCCAATTGCCAATAGAACCACTGATTATTGATCCTTCACACATATAGAATATATCTTTATCATATTTAACCATCACAATAAATTCATCAAAAAAACTCAATCTTATATATCAAATATCTGAAATAATATCTTCATTGGTTGGCCTCCAAAGCAGAAAGTGTATTGTGTGAAGTGTCAGCCAAATCCTCCATCAAAATGTTATGATAACCTCAAAAAATACCATAGATCACATATATCATTTCTTTTCTACCAAATTAAGATGATAAACAGATCAATTAATCAATCCAATAAGATCGCTTAAAGATCCACCGAACTATATCACTATTTTTCATAAATAATTAGGAAACCACTACACATAGCATCATAACTTGATCATCCAATATCACAAACTATTTTGAACATAAAATAAGGTAGATTATACCTTATTGAAGCTCCTCCTAGGTTCTCTAACAAAAAATCCATTATACCTTCATGTACAGAACTTTGTATCCTATGGCAATTCTTCCATACTTAGCCAAATTTTCATTATAACCTTTGGTATCACCACAATATGAAAAGTGACCTTCAGAATCATGTATGGTTTTCATCAATGATAATATAAAATCTATCAATAGAAGTGTCTCTTTACAACAATCTCCCCTTTGGCATTGATGGAAACACTTAGTGAAAAATGACTAAGTGTCCAACCAAAATTGCTAAATTCCAAACTTATCCTAAAAAACAAAAGTCTCATGCTCCCCCTGACCTGAATATATCTCCCCTTAACTTATTTTTCACTCCTATCTCTCCCCCTTTGACATCAATAGAAAAGGTTGAGATCAAAACAAAAATTGACTACAGAAATCCTATATATCTCTAGTAGATACAAGTATGTAGAATATACTTAGAAAAGTTTGAAAACATCTAAGAAATTATTTCTCGAGCACCAAAATTTGAGTCTCATCTCCTTTATTCTCGCTACAATCTCAATCTATCCACAAATGGCATAGGCTAACTTTTCTACTTCAACAAGTTCAAGTGCATCAGGATAAATGTGATTTTCCTCTACCTCTCTCAGACCGTTGAGTAGGATGTCAAGTTTAGGTGTGATCTGATTCCTCAACTCAACAATTCTACCTTTATCATCTCTTTCTTTGTCACTAAGGTTTTTTTCTTGTCGTCCAAAGATATAACCTGAGATGCATGACTGAATGGAAAAGTTGTGAAAGGATCATAGGATCTGTATAATTCTGACAACTTATCCTCACTTTCCTTGATTATTTTCTCGATGTCTACAACACATTTAGAATATTCAATATATACTCTATAAGTGTTACCTCCTTCGGTTAGTGCATAATTTAACCTCTGAATTGCATCTCCCAATGATATTCTATATTTTGAAATCAAAATGTTCAACTGATTGAACCTCCTAACATCAAATTCTCTTTAAGTCTTAATCAATGCAGAATTCTCTAGTGACTCAAAGTGTGTATTTACAGTATTCAAAATCCCTTCAAGATGATTTGAAGATGAATCATTTTGATTAGTAGGACAGGTCATCATTATCTTCTTCAACTCATCCCATGCAAGTTCCACAAGTTCATTATCCTTCATGTGTGTCCTCAAGATTAGTTTTATAGCTTTGGCCTAGACCACCAAATCTAGTTGAATTGGAGTCTCAATATAGGCAAATTATACTTAAATAATTATAATGGGCTAGGCTTAAGGGAATTGGCTAATGTGTCTCCTTGAATAACCACTGTCAGGAATATGCACACTCAAACCTGAGAGGTTACATGGAATCAATATCTGGTACACATAGCCACTACAATATTCATGTATGTGTATGTGTATGTGTATGTGTATGTGTATGTGTATGTGTATGTGTATGTGTATGTGTATGTGTATGTGTATGTGTATGTGTATGTGTATGTGTGTGTGTGTGTTTGTGTGTGTGTATGTGTGTGTGTATGTGTATGTGTATGTGTATGTGTATGTGTATGTGTATGTGTATGTGTATGTGTATGTGTATGTGTATGTGTATGTGTATGTGTATGTGTATGTGTATGTGTATGTGTATGTGTATGTGTATGTGTATATATGAAAATGCATGTGATGTTAAATCCTCTTCTAATGATTTTGGATACTTCTATTGTATATGTGTGTGTACATATATATACATATTTACACACACACACACACACACATATATATAGTCGAAGTAGCCAATATTAGCAAAATGGGATTTTAACATCACATGCATTATTATATAATTGAATGATGTGATATCATCCCTTTCCTAACTAATTAAACATTAAAGCACATCAATAGAAATATCATTTAGTTAATTGCATTATCATTATTAGTTCACTATGATGATGAACATATTACTATTCCCCTAATAGAGTCAACATTCATTCAACTAATTCTAGCATATATTTCTAATTAGATTGGCTAGAATTTAATATCAAATATATTTACCTCCTTTAGTTACTCCATTTTACATCCAACCATAGGTAAAAAATCATAACACCTTCTTAATGATGGGGTTGGAGTGGCATTACACTCCAACTCAACTTGTTTGAAGATCTACAAGGCATAGACAATGACCTGAAAGGTATTAACCTGATGATTGGAGACATATTTTAGCTTTGAATACTAACATAGATGAACCTAGATCTATAAAAGATGCATCAAGTCTGAATGATGAAAAATATAAGAAGATTTTCATGGATGAATAAATTTCTTCTTTGAAAATGAATGATACATGGGATCTTGCACCATTTCCTAAAAGATGAAAAAAAATTGGTTGCAAATTGTTGTTAAAGAAAAAGATTGTTCTAAAAGAGCTATTGAGAATTATACAACAAGGATGGTTGCTAAAGACTACTCTCAACTTGAGGGTGTTGATTATGGTGATATATTTTCTTTTATTGCAAAAAATAGCATCCATTAGATTTTTGTTATCTATTGCAACTACCTATTATTTAGAGGTTGAAAAAATGGTGTGAAAATTGCTTTCATTCATGGTGATTTGAAGGAAGATATCTATATGTCATTATCAGAGCACTATGTGGTAAATGGTAAAAGTAATTTGATTTGTAATTGAACAAACCATAAATGGCCTCAAAAAAATTTGGGGATGTGGTACGATAAATTTTATACATATGTATTGATTTTGGAATTTAAGTGTTCTAAATTAGATTATTATGTTTATTATAAATTTTATGGTGATCATTTCATGTACATTGCATAGATGTTGATGACATGTTATTCATTGGTAAAGAAAATGTATAATTTCATAACCAAAGTCTCAACTTGCTACTAAATTTGAAATGAAAGATCGTGGTCTAGCTAAACACATTCTCAAGATGGAAATTAGAAAGAAATAGAGTGAATAGAAAACTATGGCTCACCCAAGTAAGTATGTGAACTTAGTTTTACACAGCTTTAACATGTAGGATTTTAAACCATTCTGTTCATTTTACAATTGCAATGAAGTTATCAACTTTAGATTTTTCTACATCTCCATCAGATATGGAAGACATAAGTAGATCACCTTACCAAAGTAGAGTAAATCAGACTTCCAAATAAAGAATTATGGTCTCCTTACATTGGGTCCCCTAAAATGGAAAATATAAAAATGTGTTGGACACGTAAAAGAGTTGTAAAAGGGAGTTACCAGCATATTGTGTATGTTTTGACATATCATAAATCATATTAGGTTGGAGATAAGTGATGACATGTAACTGATTGAATGTTTGAAGATGTTAAGTTGATCACCAAAATGTAGAAAGATAATGCAAGATATTAAATTGGTTAATGGATTATATTGTCATTGATGTCAACTTGATATAATCTAATCGGTTATAATCAAAGTGTCAAAGACTTCAGAGAACCAGAAAGATAAAGATTATGTTTTCATTAATGCATAAAAGACAAGCATTCACTATGTGACTTCAAAAACCGGCAGCTAGTGGAACCCGGTGGACATAGATCATCGCAAGTCAAGTCACAGTGATGCTCGAGCAAGAACACCGACAAGCATTATCGACAAGCAGAATCACAAGCATACCTGACAGCCAAAATCATAGTGTAAACTAACAAAAAAACAACCTCGAAGGACAGACAACCCCGATAGAGAAGCCTGAGGAGAACTGGAGTGTTGACCAAAGCTACAAAGAGTTAAAATACCGAAGTTAACTAAAAGACAAAATATCTAGCTGGCAGAGCTAAATATAAACTTAACTGGTAGTTATCATTGTTTTCATCGCCAAGATAAAGTGAAAGATAAGTAAAGGATTTAAAGTTGTTTTCTTCAGTTGGCAAGAAGATCTCTGCGAGATAAAACAAGAGTTTTTCTTTAAATTAGATTGGCTAAGATTGCAGATCACACCAAGATCAATAAAATCAAGAACCTAACAATGGTGATATCATGTCTATAAAGAGACAACTTAATTCATTTTGAATTAGGGGTATTGAATGAAAAGAGGATTTTGAAGAGAAACTAATGAAGAACAACTTCATACAATCCTAATCAATCAAGCTAAGGAAAGAGCTAAAGATTTCTGCAGATACTGAGCAACAGAGCATAGCATCACTGAGCAGAATAAAAGTGGAGCAAAGGTATTAAAAGGATATATTGATCAGATTAGTTTTTATGAGCTTACAATAGATCTAAAAATCTGCAAGTATAAGTTGAATATGTGAACAGATCATACTGTTTCAGTTTAACCATTAATTCAGAAAGTCTCTTAACCGAGTAGGATTTAAAGATCCTTTCTCTATTGAGATACATCCCAAGGAGTATCAAAAATATTGATCATGAATATAGCATGAGATTCCAGATACCATTTGACAAACTAGAAGAGTTTGGACAAGGAAGGTAGCATAGAAATGCCCAATATTAAGTGACAAATGAATCTTTTAAATCCTCTAACAAGGTCACACCTAACAGTGTGTTTATAACCTTTAACAAGGTTGACTCTTCACCAAGCTCACTTCAAAAGAGTGAAAATTTTGGGTTACTAGTCCCAAGTGGTTTTTCCCTTAACAAGGTTTCCATGTTAAAATCCATGTGTCAATGTGTTTATGAGTCATTACTTTAGTGTTTTTCATTACACATAGCTAATCTGGATTGATCGGTATACTCTAAGTAATTTACTATTTTTTGGTAAATTAACAGACTACTATTTGGTAAACATACAAAATAAGGTTTAATAAAGAATTACGAGTAGTAGTAATTTGATAAGTTTGAAGGAATTCATCTTAAAGGACTGAAGATAACTAGAGGCTTAATATTGTGGTACTAAGTTTTTTGGGTTGATTAATTGGAATATTATCGATTATATTGTCATTGATGTCAACTTGATATAATCTAATCAGTTATAATCAAAGTGTCAAAGACTTTAGAGAACCAGAAAGATAAAGATTATGTTTTTATTAATTCATAAAAGACAAGCATTCACTATGTGACTTCAAAAATTGACGGCTAGTGGAACCCAGTGGACATAGATCATTGCAAGTCAAGTCACAGTGATGCTCGAGCAAGAAAACCAATGAGCATTATTGACGAGCAGAATCACAAGCATACCCGACAGCCAAAATCATAGTATAAACTGGCAGATAGACAACCCTAAAGGACAAACAACCCCGACGGAGAAGCCCAAGGAGAAGTGGAGTGTTGACCAAAGCTACAAAGAGTTAAAATACCAAAGTTAACTAAAAGACAAAATTTCTAGCTGGCAGAGATAAATATAAACTTAACTGGTAGTTATCATTGTTTTCATCGACAAGATAAAGTGAAAGATAAGTAAAGGATTTAAAGTTGTTTTCTTCAGTTGGCAAGAAGATCTCTACGAGATAAAATAGGAGTTTTGCTTTAAATCATATTGGCTAAGATTGTAGATCACACCAAGAACAATAAAATCAAGAACCTAACAGCGGTGATATCATGTCTATAAAGAGACAACTTAATTCATTTTGAATTAGGGGGATTGAATGAAAAGAGGATTTTGAAGAGAAACTGATGAAGAACAACTTCATATAGTCCTAATCAATCAAGTTGAGGAAAGAGCTAAAGATTTTTGTAGATACTGAGAAATAGAGCATAGCATCACTGAGCAGAACAAAAGTGGAGCAAAGGTATTAAAAGGATATATTGATCAAATTAGTTTTTATGAGCTTAAGATAGATCTAAAAATCTGAAAGTATAAGTTGAATATGTGAATAGATCATACTGTTTCAGTTTAACCATTAATTCAGAAAGTCTCTTAACCGAGCAGGATTTAAAGATCCTTTCTATATTGAGATACATCCCAAGGAGTATCAAAAAGTTTGATCATGAATATAGCATGAGATGCCAGATACCATTTGACAAACCAGAAGAGTTTGGACAAGGAAGGTAGCATAGAAATGCCCGATATTAAGTGACAAACTAATCTTTTAAATCCTCTAACAAGGTCACACCTAACAGTGTGTTTGTAACCTTTAACAGGGTTGACTCTTCACCAAGCTCACTTCAAAAGAGTGAAAATTTTGGGTTACCAGTCCCAAGTGGTTTTTCCCTTAACAAGGTTTCCATGTTAAAATCCATGTGTCAATGTGTTTATGAGTCATTAATTTAGTGTTTTTCATTACACATAGCTAATCTGGATTGATCGGTATACTCTAAGTAATTTACTATTTTTTGGTAAATTAACAGACTACTATTTGGTAAACATACAAAATAAGGTTTAACAAAGAATTACGAGTAGTAGTAATTTGATAAGTTTGAAGGAATTCATCTTAAAGGACTAAAGATAACTAGAGGCTTAATATTGTGGTACTAAGTTTTTCAGGTTGATTAATTGGAATATTATTGAGGCTACTAATTCACCCCCCCCCCCCCTCTCAGTTATNTTCCCCCCCCCCCCCCCTCTCAGTTATTACTAACAATTGGTATCAGATCTTTTGTGCTTAGAAAAAGAGTTTAACATCTCAAGAAAAAAATCACAAGATGAACAGACAAGATGTGCCCAAGTTGAATAAAGACAACTTTGCATCATAGAAAAGCAGAATAAGACTCCACCTATTAGGCATTGGAAATGATGTTAATCAATACCTTGACACTAAATATGTGTTGCCTACATGACCTCACACTCTTGAGAAATTAAGAGTAAAGCATGAGCATAATTGAATGATGGTAGAACCTGCCTCATCACTCTCTGATGCTAAGTTTGAAGATGTCAAAATCTGCACCTCTGCAAAGAAAATGTGGGATAAGTTGAAGCCGATACATGGAGGAGATGCCAATGTACTAAGAGCCAAGGCAGAAAGCCTAAGAGGGAGCTTTGATGACCTAAGGATGAAAGAAGGAGAAAATATCACTCAGTATAGTTGCATAATCAAAGAGGTAGTCAATTCTATCTTAGGAGTTGGAGGTGTACTTGAAGAGGAGACAGTGGTAAGTAAAATATTAAGAACCTTATTGCCTTTATATGCTATTAGAGTTTCTACTATTCAAGAAATGTGAGCAGTTGCAAACAATACAGTTACTCTAGATAGTCTGATTGGTAGACTAATTTCATTTGAGATGAATAACTTTGATAATAGTGTCTTACCATCTATAGAATCTGAATTCATATATTCTTTAAAGATAAGTAATTCAATTCATAGACTTGATGAGATTGAAGCATTAATGGCAAGAAGATTTCCGAGAGGCAAAGGTAGATACAAAGGTAAATTACCACCTGTATCTTTCAATTGTAAAGAGGTTGGACACTTTGCTACAAGATGTCCAAACAAAAGAAAGATGATAGATCATATGAGAAGTTTGATAGAGGTGATAACAAAGATTACCGAAGCAACCAACAATCTGACAAAAGAGATGCCCAAGACTACAAGGACAAAGGGAAGAAAGCTTGTTACCTAGCTGAGAATAGAGCTGATGATACTAACACTGAATCAAAAGAAGACATTGAGATGGTATTTGTATCCATGAAGGATGATTCAGATGAAGAAGAAGAAAGGTATGTAGAAACTTCACTCATATCTAAAGTTAGTAAGAATGATGTCTAGATCATAGATAGTGGTTCGACTTACCATATGACCAGTGATAATAAAAAATTTGAGACTTTTGAATACTATAATGGTGGTTCAGTAAGAATGGGAAATGATACACCTTGTCCAGTTGAAGGTAAAGGAACTATAATTTTGAATAAAATGTGAAAATGTGAAAATGCTTACTGGGTAAAAGGATTGAATTATAATCTGTTAAGTGTTTCACATCTGAATAATATAGGTCACCAAGTGGCATTTGAAAATAAGAAGGCAGAGATCTTCAATGAATTAGGAAGGTTGATCAAAACCGGTGAGCAGACAAAAGGTAACCTTTTCTATCTTGATGACACTAAGACCACTTGTTTAATGGCTAGAAATGAAGACATATAATTGTGGCACAAAATATTGTGTCATGTGAATTTTGACAACATAATAAAAATAAGCAACAAAAGGAATGTCAGAGGCTTATTGAGCATGACTAAGCCCAAGCATATCATGTGCAAGAATTGTCAAAAAGGTAAGATGACAAAGTCTAGTTTAAAGAGTAAAATCCATACATCTAATGCAATTCTAGAATTAGTCCATACAGATCTATGTGGACCCATGAGGACAAAGAGTTACTTTGGAGATAGGTATTTTATTTTCTTTGTTGATGATTATTCTAGAATGATGGCAATCATGTTCTTAAAAGATAAATCAAAAGCATTCAAGATGTCTAAATGGTATAAGGCTATGGAAGAAAAACAAATTGAAATGCTTAAGGTCAGATAGAGGAGGGGAATTTACTTCAAATGAAATCCCTAACTATTGCAATGAGCATGGAATTAAAAGATAGGTTTCTGCACCGAGAACACCACAGCAAAATAGAATTGTTGAAAGGAGAAACAGACTAATTGTTGACTGTGCAAGAATATTGATCATTGAGAAGAGCATCACTCAAAATTTCTAGAGGGAAGATGTCACTGTTGTCTACACATTAAACAGAGTACAACTGAAAAAGGACACAAAGAAGACACCCTATGAGCTTTGGTATGGTCATACACCCAAAGTAAGTTACTTCAAAATCTTTGGTAGTCAATGTTATATTTTGAAGGATGATAGAAATGGAAAACTTGACTCCAAAAGTGAAGAAGGTATCTTTCTAGGGTATTCAACCAAAAGAAAGGTTTATAAATGTTTTAACAAGTCATCTAACAAAATCATTGAAAGTGCAAATGTGAAAATAGATGAGTTTGCAAAAAACAATGATAACAAAAGAAAAAGAGAACCAGAGGACTACAATAGGTTTGTTTATAAAGAACCTAACACTCTACCTAAGAAATAGTGTATCACTCCCAAGAAATAGAAAATTGCAACCAAGCATCGGACTGCAATTACCAAAAATCAAGAAAATCCTCAAGATGATGTTCTGAGCGATGAAGATCAGAATGAAGGTCAAGAAGATAATCAGAATGATGGACAAAGAGCTGAACTAAAACTTGCCAAGTATATCAGAAGACATAATCCATAGAATAAAATCATAGGAGACAAGAAGGCTGGAATGAGAAAAAGAAGTAAGTCACTAAACACTAGATGTTTACTTTGTGATTTTGAGCCTAAATCTCTTAATAATGCACTTGAGAATGAAGAATGGGTCAGTACTATGAATTAAGAAATAGAGCATATTGAGAAGAACAATACATGGACACTAGTACCGAGACCATATGACAAAAATTCATCGGTACCAAATGGATATTCAGAAACAAGTTGAATGAGAATGGAGAAGTCATAAGAAACAAAGCAAGGTTAGTATGCAAGGGATATGCACAAGAAGAAGGTATTGATTATGGAGAAACCTTTGCACCCATCGCTATACTAGAAGGATTTAGAATCTTACTTGCTTATGCTGCATTCAAAGGATTCAAACTATACCAGATGGATGTCAAATTTGCATTCCTAAATGGAATACTGGAAGAAGAGGTATACGTTGAACAACCAGAAGGGTTTGTTGATCCAGAAAAGAGAAACATGTTATGTAGACTACATAAAGTCTTGTATGGATTGAAATAAGCACCTAGAGCCTGGTATGAAATACTTCACTCCTATCTCATTAGCATAAAATTTGTTAGAACAAGTGAAAATAGCAATCTGTAATTAAAAGAAGATACCGATGGTAATATTATGATTGCTGAAAAAAATTTTGATGATATCATTTTTGGGGGAAATGAATTGTTATGAAAATATTTTGCTAATGAAATGAGAAAAGAATTTGAAATGTCTATGTTTGGAGAGATCAAATTATTTCTTGGTCTAAAACTTCTTCAACAAGATGTAGGCATATATATCACTCAGTCCAAATACATCAAGGAAGTGTTGAAGATATTCAAGATGGAAGGTTCCAAATGAGTTGGAACACAAATAAAATGAGGTAAATAAAACCTTGGATATAAAAGAAGACAAATAAAATGAGGTAAATAAAACCTTGTATATATCAATGATTGGAAAACTAATGTACGTTGTTCATACCAGACCAGATATAGCACATGCAGTTGGAATAGTTACAAGATTCTCTACTAATCCCAAACAATCACATATGACTGTTGTCAAGAGAATTCTAAGATATCTGAAGAACACCGAGGACTATGGCTTATGGTATAAAAGAGAAGGAAAATTTGAGCTACAAGTCTATACAGATGTTGATTGGGTTGGAAACATTGATGACCAAAAGAGCACAACTGGAGGAGCATTCTTCATGAGTGATAGACTTGTCACATGGATAAGCAAGAAGCAAGGATGCATCTCTCAATCTACTATAGAAGTAGAGTATGTGGCTGCTACTGCAAATTGCTCCAATATTGCATGGATCAAATAGTTTTTGGAAGGTATGAATATGAAGATTCTTGAACCAGTAATTATCTATTGTGATAATCCCAGTGCAATTAACATTTCTAACAATCCATTCATGCATGCTAAGACGGAGCATATTTCCATCAAGTATAACTATCTGAGAGAACAAGTGCAAGAAAAGGAGGTGATATTGGAATATGTTCAATCAAAGGAATAGTTAGCTGATATATTCACCAAGCTATTATCGAAGGATACATTTGAGTACCTGAGACAGAGACTAGGGGTCAAACCCTTGTCTATCGGTCACTAAGCTGACTAGAAGGATGCATCAGCCTACACATAATTAGAAGATCATTGATGTTGATGCAAACACCGAGATGAATAGAAATAGATACATCTGTACACAGAAAGGTACAAGTATGCACCGAATACTAGAGACACTGTATTGCTGATGGATAGGGAAATTCAAGGAATATATTATATAAAGGGATGAAAGATGATTTTTTTTTGACATTGTTGTCAAAGGGAGAGATTATCTCATTATCATAAGGGAAGAGACTCATTATCATAAAGGAGATACTATCTCATTAATCATAAAATATTATATCATTATCCATGAAGTAAAGTTCCTGAGAATCACAAGGAAGAGTTAATCAATATTCAAAGGGAGAGAAATTGATTACATATGAAATATCCATCTAAGGGAGAGAAATAACAAAGAGAGAGAGTTCATACAAAGAGAGAAATTGTTGTCAAAGGAAAAAGAGATTATGAAGAAGAGGAACAGACAAGGCAGAGCACATATCAGAACATAGACATTAGATGTTACATCTATCTAGTGAAGGGATTGAAGAATCAAGAAACCACTCTGCAAGAAACAAATCAAAGCTATTTTGAGCTTACCGAAAGTTAGACTTTTGTAATAGTCACAATAGGAAAGATTAATGAAACTGTTATATTTCATATTGTATTAGTAATAGTATAGTATTATAATGTAGTGTGTTGTCATCAATGCCAAAGGGAGAGATTGATGACATGTAACTGATTGAATGTTTGAAGATGTTAAGTTGATCACCAAAATGTAGAAAGATAATGAAAGACATTAAATCAGTTAATGGATTGTATTCTCATTGATGTCAACTTGATATAATATAATCGGTTATAATCAAAGTGTCAAAGACTTCAGAGAATCAGAAAGATAAAGATTATGTTTTCAGTAATGCATAAAAGACAAGCATTCACTATGTGACTTCAAACACTGACGGCTAGTGGAACCCAATGGACAAAGATCACCAAAAGTCAAGTCACAGTGATGCCCAAGAAAGAACATTGATGAGAAGAATCACAAGCATACCCGATGGCCAAAATCATAGTGTAAACTGATGGAAAGACAAGCCCAAAGGACAGACAACCCCGACGGAGAATCCCAAGGAGAACTGTAGTGTTGATTGAAGCTACAAAGAGTTAAAACACTAAACTTAACTAAATGACAAAATATCTAGCTGGTAGAGCTAAATATAAACTTAACTGGTAGTTATCATTGTTTTTCATCGACAAGATAAAGCCAGAGATAAGTAAAGGATTTAAAGTTGTTTTTTCTAGTTGGAAAGAAGATCTTAGGGAGATAAAACATGAGTTTTTCTTTAAATCAAATTGGCTAAGATTGCAGATCATGCCAAGATCAAGAAAATCAAGAACCTAACAATGGTGATATCATTTCTATAAAGAGACAACTTAATTCATTTCAAATTAAGGGGATTGAATGAAAAGAGGATGTTGAAGAGAAACTGATGAAGAACAACTTCATACAGTCCTAATCAATCAAGCTAAGGAAAGAGCTAAAGGACACTGAACAACAGAGCATAGCATCACTGAGTAGAACAAAAGTGGAGCAAATTTATTAAAAGGATATATTGATCAGATTATTTTTTTATGAGCTTACAATAGATCTAAAAATTTGCAAGTATAAGTTCTATTTGTGAATAGATCATATTGTTTCAATTTAACCATTGATTTAGAAAGTCTCTTAACCGAGCAGGATTTAAAGATCCTTTCTATATTGAGATACATCCCAAGGAGTATCAAAAATTTTGATCATGAAGATAGCATGAGATTCCAGATA
>MU225256.1:12341700-12398129 GCA_018584345.1 Thuja plicata | reverse complement strand
GAGTGAAAATTTTGGGTTACCAGTCCCAAGTGGTTTTTCCCTTAACAGGGTTTCCACATTAAAAATCCATGTGTCAATGTGTTTATGAGTCATTACTTTAGTGTTTTGCATTACACATAGCTAATCTAGATTGATTAGTATACTCTAAGTAATTTACTATTTTTTTGGTAAATTAACATATTGTGATTCGGTAAACATACAAAATAAGGTTTAACAAAGCATTCCGAGTAGTAGTAATTTGATAAGTATATTTGAAGGCATTCATCTTATAGGACTGAAGATAACTAGAGGCTTAATATTGTGGTACTAAGTTTTTTGGGTTGATTAATTGGAATATTATTGAGGCCATAGATTAACCCCCCCCTCCCCCCCCTTAGTTATTACTAACAATAAGTGTGGTACCTCTTTCTTCGGTGGTTTTATCTCATGGTTTTATAATATTTTTTGAGGAATTCATGTATTGTATCTCCTGCATATAAGGTGTGTTAGATGGAGGTTGTGTGTAAGGGTCTTATGGCTATTGAGTTTCTTCTAGATATTTAGTTGATGGTACTCTTGTGAAAAGCTTGATCTACAAGTATATTATATATATTTTGTTGTTAATTATTTAAATAATATTGGGTGGATTTTGGAGAGGGGTTTTTCTCTCTACAGGGTTTTCCCCACATAAATCATTGATGGGTGATACTTATGTTTATTTTTATTAAGTTTTTATAATTGTTGTAAAGATCTAAAAAAAATCTATAAGCCTCTTCTCAAGGTTAGTGTAGGAACTTTTTTTGTTACCCTAACTACGTTTCATAGTTGAATAAATGTTGTAGGTGAATAATTTGAAGCAATAAGGCCAAATATTTTGATAAATATTGTGGTCACTTTCTAATATTGTATTCTTATTGTCATTTTAATGTGGTTTTTTAAGAGGGAGAGTCCCCTACATCAATGGTACTAGACCATGTTTTCATGTGTGTGGAAATGGAAGCACTGGTAGAGGTAGTTTGCACTAGAACTTGAGGGTAGAGCGTGTGATTTCTACTTGCAAATGTATGTCTAAGTTGCAACATGAGATACTAAAAGGAGAATGTATTGGGTATAGGTTTCTAAGTTTGTTAATATATTATTTAGTGTGACATAGTTTGCAACACAACCTAAGAGTGTTGATGATTTCTAAATACATCACCAAGTGGGTTAGTTTATATATGAAGAACCTGGGGGTTTTGAAGATTTTTGTTCACGTTTTGTGAGGCCTTGAGTATGGAAAAGATGATAGAAGAGTAAAATATGGGCATGAAGTAGTCTCATTATTTTTCTAACAAAGATATATTTTTAGGTGAAGAAGATGATTTATTATTGTGGATTGCAACAGTAGAGGAAGAGTGGAATGTCTTGACTACAGGAAAAACATATGGCATAGAATGATGATTTGCATGATGTGATGAATGAGTTAGTGAATGTAGAAGAGATGGCTCATGTAGGGAAAGGTTTTTTTATCATTACAAATAATAGTGCAGACACATTTTAGAGGAGGTAGCCGGATACCCACAATATTAGAAGAGAGACAATTAAATCTGGAGGAGATCATTGGTTTATAGTGGAGCTAATTTGGCATTAATAAAAGTGAGTATAGAACAAAGTTGTCAAAGGAGGAGGATGCTTTTTTTGGCAAGGTGTTAGAAGAGGAAAAAGAAGAATCAATTGGAGGTACCAATTTTAGTGATGGAGTTTGCTAAAGATTGCTAAAATTTTCTTCCATGGGTGTCTAATGCATGAGCATCCATGGTATAGAGGCTATCCTCATCAACCAAAAATATGTTTTTATTTTTTAAATTTCTATTATTTAATTGAATAAATATTATAGGTGAATAATTTGAACCAATAAAGCCAAACATTTTAATAAATGTTTTGGTCACTTTCTAATATTGCAACCTTACGTAATTTGAATTCATTTTGGTGGCAATTTTAAGACAAATATTCATATATATTTCTTGGTGTGTACTTTGTGAGTTACAACATGTCATCACTCACATATTCATTCATTTAATGATGGACATTCAAAATGGATGTCCAAGAATGAGTTGGTTTTCTTTTTTTCAATTTTGGGATCATGTTGAGTTAATTGGGTGTAGTAAATGACTCCTATTGTTAGTACGCTAGTGGTTGGAGATGAAAAGGTATCATGGAGCAACTAAGAAAAGTTTCCAAGTGTGTGAGAGACCAAATATTGGGGCTACGGTAAGTAGTGTAAATATTAGCAACTACACATTTCAACAAAACAATCCATACTAAGAATTATCTTTAGTTTGGATTTTTTGAGGGAGTGAGGAGAGATTGAGAAAGATGAGCTCGCTAAAGGATTTGGAGAAGTGTTGAAGTTGCAACTACACGGTAGGAGAAGAGTTCAATTTTTATTTCAAGTGAAGCTACCATTAAACCTCATGTTTTCTATCTCAAAAATTTAGAAATAATTGATGTAATGCAACCCGTGTTGTTGTAGATTATGGTTCTTGAGACCCATTTCGATGTAAAAATAATTTGATGTCATTTCCTTGAACTTGAAGATAAGGTTCTTGTTTAAAACTTATAATTTCAAATTGCTTTCTGATTTGCAACATTTTAATTCATGATAAACTATAGTTTGAAGTTAATTATTTAAGAGGGAGATTCTCCCTACATCATAGTTTTTCCTTTCACTCTCCATTTTTTTCTACTCAACATAGACCCACAAAGTATTGATTTAAGGAGGATGGGATGGGTTCAAAAAATATATCATTTTTAAGACAAAAAATGGCATTTTACGAGGTTTCCAAGGCTCTCCAAGTATTTTCACCCTACTATATCTTACCCAACACCATTCTCATTTAGTGAAATTTGACCCCAAGTCATGGGAAAAGTAGCTTGACATTAATGAAGCTAAATAATTGCAATAAAGTATATGGCTAAGGTCCTAGGTTAGATGACCCTTAGGTTGGTGAATCTTATAAGCAAGGTGTAGACACTAAAATTGCATTATTTGTTGTTGTGTCTCAAATCACTAAAACCATACAATCTATTTCACCTTGCAACACAATTACTTGCAAACAACCACAATTCACACCCGAGTTTGCCAACCAATTTATCAATGTGGGTAGTCAAAAGTGTGATCATTGCATAAAATTTACAAATGCATGATAATAATAGTAATAAAATTCATTAATACTAGCATCAAAGATTTGTAACCATCTCACATACACATGGTTCACTTAACATGTTTTGATCACATATTTCAACCCTAGTTGAAATCACTATGAGGCTTGGGGTCATGCAATAAATTTAACAAGGTTCTTGGGGATATGATATAAACAACATGGAAAACACTAAGGAAAAATGGGAGTATAAACTAAGTAGCATAAAATAAGCTTTAAAAAAATTGAAAATAATAGAAGAAAATAAGACAAAAAGTACCAGAAAAAAGTGATGAAAATAAAAGAGATCCAATCAATTAGCAAAGATGGAAGGAAAATAAAATCAATTATGAGACACGATCAAGAAGGCTAAATCTTGGGATCAAGTGATGGAGTAACCATAAAAAAAAAAAATGGAATCTAGAGAGATAGTTCAAGATGTAATTAAGGGAAGAAAAGGCTATAAATAATAGGGTTGTAAATATCATTATTCAACCATTAAAAAATTATGACCAAAAGGATATCAAAAAGGAAATAGGGGATTTTCTTAAAGACCAACCATAACAGGATGCCAAACCCACCAAGCAAATAGAATTATAAAATAGGTATGTACTGGATTAGGTAGGTACATAAGAGTTACTTTTACACGCACAAAAGACAAGAAAATGAGACTAAGGAACAAAAAGCTCCTTGGAAGTGCACAAATATATGTTGACAAAGACTTAACCCTAGTATATCAAGAAGAAAGAGAAGGAAAGAATGAGAGAAAAAATGACAAAAGATCCAAGAAATGGGCTTGGTTATTAAATTTAAAACCCAAATTAGTAATGAAATGACATACAAAAGTAAGGATTTAAATCCCCAAGAAATATTTGACAATTGTAAGTTAGAACTTTAAAGGTTAGCCATGGAGAAGAGGAACTAGGTTGGGGGTTATTACAAAAGAATACATTACCATTCTTAAAAAAACATGTGACCATGATGTCAACAAAGTCTCAAAGTTTGAGTATAAAAATGATTCTATTGGAATTAAAGTATAGATAGTGGAAAAGGGAATGGAGCTATAACAATTCTAATAAAATAATCATGGTTCAAAATTGTAATAGTGAAGAAGAATCAAACAAGAAATGCATATAGCTAAAAACAACAATAAGGCTAGTTATATGTTATTTTGTAAAAAAATATTCAATATCATATAAGAAAAGGAACCTATATTATTAAGACCCTTGTGCATCACTTGAAAAGGACATTTTAATTTTTTGTGTCATCAAGTTACTCTTAATAATAATGACTTCAATACAAAGATGAAAATAATTCATGTCCTCAATCAAAAATATGAGTACAAAGAGAAAAATAATTTTTTATGCTTGGAGGAAGAGATGATCAACATTGGGCAAGGATTTCATATGATAGTAATTAAGACAACACATTACGATGCAAAGTCGGTGTGGCTATGTAGTTTGCAGATGGTCACATGAAATTATATGAGAACATGGGCAAAATGAGTCAACGTTGGCAGCAAAACTTGCAATGGTTAAATGTAGTAGATTGTTTAATTTTTTAACAAAATTATATCCAAGACAAAAAAATTAGTTCTAATGTTCCCAAATTATGAGTATCCAAATTTTTCCCTAGATCATATTTTTGTCAAACAAGTAAGGTTTAAGAGATATCTTTCACTTTGATTGAATCCATGAAACACGGTTAGGGCTTATTTATAATCATACCTCATAACTAGATTTCTACAATTAGAAATAAACAAATATTATCAAATCAATAGATTTCTAGAAATAACATTAAGGTGACCCAACGATAGAAGTTATAAGGTAGGGTGATTTAATGAGGTGCCTCACAAACCTCCTACCCTAGGCCCAAGAGAGTATATATCATCCCTCTTGGCCTCATGTGGCTCATGCCATACATATGAGGTGGTATACCTAGTGTGGGGTCCTATCATTGTTTTCCCTCATTTAGAAACTCCTAATTTGGCTTCAAATGATTGAACAATTATTTACCATGTTAAGGATTGTGGGGATCATTTATAGTAGGGTGCCCTGGAAGATTCTATCCTTTCTAAGCCCAAAGGTGATCCACTTTGTCCCACTTTGGCCCCATGGGGACTCCCCGATCACAACCATAAGGTGGTGTGCTTACAAGGTGACCCCTTCACCGTTCTCTCAATGTTAACTACCTCACTTTTCTTATCATTATTGATTTCAAAAATCAAGAACATAACATGTTTAACATACTTTTATATTAAGTCATTATACCATCAATATACCTATCATTACTAAATCAAACAGCTATAAAATTCATATTAGATCATTGATATACATGTGCACATAAGTTTTTAGGAATGTCTACAATTAAAGTCACTTATTATTTTTTATATCCCTAAAATGTACAAAAATACCAGACAAGAATAATCAAAAAGAATATTTTTAAATTAATATATATCAGATGACACTCATACCCAAAAAATTGATAGAGTGAATTATTTGGTCTTCTTATATTTTATATTTCTTTCTCACTCCCCCCTTCAGTGAATGAGTGAGAATGCCTTTTTATATCCTACCAATCAAGTGGTTGCAACCTTTGAATGAATAAGAGATATATCCTTTCTTGTTTCTCTCCATAGCATAGCAAATACTCTAATGATTACATTTTAATTGTTAAATCTTCATTTCTATTTTACTTAATAATCATTCCAATAGTCGCATATACTTAATAGCGATTAAGAATTCTAATAGTTGTTTATCGATGGTCTTTGTCTTTGGTAAAAGGTTTATCATCTCATTTCTTAAGATATCAATTTGTAATAATCAATAGATAATACTCTTTAATGGTATGTGTTTATATTAGTTAAGTTATCGATTTAGTCATTGTCGATATGATTTAGTATGCCATAAGTCATTGACTTCTATTGATATTTTATTTAGCCAATTATCCTTTGATCATATTCGATTCTCAAAACACTGCTATCATCAGCACTTTAAAAAGAGTGGTTATTATATAAAGTGTCAATAAATCTAATCATATCATTAGCAGCTTATTGGACAATGCTTGGGAATATGATATTAGTTTTCTACCTTGTTACCAAAATGGATATCTTTGTTCCCCTCAAAAAAAATGAGAGGTTTGGTGGATTATAATGATAGTATGGATGAATTTTTTTACTTCATTAATAAAATAGGTCTTCTAGATCTAGACCTTTTGGGAAACCCCTTCCCTTGGTCTAATAATCGTAAGGGTTCCCACTTGATTCAAGTCAAGCTTGATAGATTCCTAGTCTCCACCTGTTGGGATTTGGGATGAAATGCCTCCCTAAGAGATCTCCCCAAAACTATTTTAGACCACAGCCATATTCTACTTCAATTGGTGACAAACCCTTCTATAGTCCCCTCTCATTCAAGCATGAGATTATGTGGGCCTCTCCTCCTGACTTCAAAGGTTGTATTCAAAAATGGTGGGACTTTACTATCCTCTACAATGTATAGGATCTTTCAAAAGATGGATCTTATCAAAAAATAAGTTAAAGGGTGGAATAAGTCAGCCTATGGTGACATTTTGAATCAAAAATGGATATAGGCTCTAAATTGGATAACATATAAAATATGATTGTTGTGGGAAGATTAGAGAAGAGAATGGAGGAACAACCTTAGTAAAGAAGAAATTTATAGGAAACAAAGATTAAGGATCTAATGGATGAAGGAGGGGGATATGAGCTTGGATTTTTTCTACAAAACTACAAATATGCACAAAAAAAGAAATACTATCAAATTCTAGTTGAATGAGCTTAATCAGGAAGTCACTAATGATGCTAGAATTGGAGAGGTATCCTCTCATTACTTCATCAAACATTCTCAAACAATGTTGGTGACCATTCTAGGGATTTGGAGGATAGACTTGATGCAAACAAGGTACAAGGGTCCAAGGAAATTGAAATGGTCAACCTTGCAGCAAGACTTACATAGTAGAAACCAAAGATTTCAAGAATAAAACACTCAGATCCAGAGTATAAAACACCAATGCAGACTTATCATCAACAGGTAAATTAATTACATTGATCCGCAAAAAGAATCTAACATGTCTAGAAAAAGCCAGGGACTTATTGAAAAATACTAAATTATCCCTAATAACTTCTTTCTCTAATGATCATCCCTAAACAAGTACCAAGATCCAACGTAAATACAAGAACAGGACCAACAAGTTGGCCTTAAGATTACATTTACCAAGAAGAACAAAATGTGTTACTAAATAACTTCCTAGTCAGCATCAGATCAAAATATCTTCATCCAACAGCTAGATCACAAGGATAAATCATACAAACAGGTCGCCCAAACACATAGCAACCTAGGAAAATGAGTCACTAACATCACCAAAAAAGGAAATCCAACCGTTGACCTACACACTGACTGGTTTAGGAACATGAATAACACATTCTAAACACTGCCAATGAATCCATTATAACTTCAGAATGATAACATTAAATGAGTTACGATCATGGAAAAAGATTCCAGACGACCTCAAGAATAACATATTATGACCGCACCAGCTCAGGATCTGTAGAAATCGACCGTGACAAGGAACAAAGAAACTGGTGACCAAGAACAAAAAAAATGCAAATGTTTTTGGTTGATGCAAGATTGCAATGATCCAGAGATACTCCTACGTCAGACACCCAGGTTTATTTAAAAAGTGAATCTTTCACTTTTCTAGGATGAAGGAAACCCCAATCAGTTTAACTCCATTTGATAAATCCATGAAGAATCCTCAACTGGCATGTTCTTCCACTTAACAAGATATTCCCCATATTTTTTTCCTCTAGTGCTTCAACCAATTATGGTATCCAAGATCTGTTCAATCTCTTCCTTTTGCTTCTTAGGGTACTATAATTCACTCTCTGATTCATCTCCCTCATTTCTATCTGATACATAATACTCATACAAGTCTGCTACATTGAATATACTTGATATGTCCATGTCCTCTGGTAACTCAACTTAATAATCATTCCTTGAATCAAACTTCCTCATCTTCAACTTACTATAAGTACCAACTGGAAATTTACCCTTTCTCAAGAAAACAATCAATTCATCACCAACTTCAAACTCCTTACATCTCCTCTTCTTATCAGTTCTCTCCTTATACTTGTCATTCATACCTTCCACATGTTTCCTAACTTGTTCATGCAAATCCTTCATATGATCAGTAAATTCTTCAGCTTTAGTACTCCTCTTTTCCTCAACACTGATACCCCTCAACTCTGCAACTCCCTTAGGGTATAAACCATAAACAATCTTAAATGGTGTTCTCACAGTACTCCTGTTCACTAAACTATTATAAGAAAACTCAGCTTGTGCTAAAAACAAATCCCAATGACCTACCTTCTCACCAACCAAGCATCACAATAAATTACCCAAACTTATATTAACAACTTCAGTTTTTCCATTAGTCTATGGGTGAAATGTAGAACTAAACTACAATTCAGTATTCAACTTCCTCCAAAGTTTCTTCCAGAAATACCCAAGAAACTTAGAATCCCTATCTGAAACAATACTCTTAGGACACTTATGCAATCTAACAATCTTTTTGAAAAATAAATCATCTATATGCACTGCATCTGATGTCTTCTTACATGGAATGAAATGAGTCATCTTTGAAAATTTATCAACCACCACAAACACAGAATCATTACCTCTTTGATTCTTTGGAAAACCAAGCACAAAATCCATGCTAATCTCCTCCCAAGGTTTCTCTAGTACAAGTAATGGAGTGAACAAACCCCTATTCTGACTAGTCCCTTTAGCCACTTGACAAATCCTACACTTCTAAACAAAATTCTTCACATCCTTATGAATCTATGGCAAGAAATACTTCTCTTTGACAATTGCCACTATCTTATCAATCCCAAAGTGTCTATCAATTCCTCCATGTTTCTCCTTAATCAAACTTTCCCTCATAGATCCTCGTGGTATACACAACTCAACTCCTTTGAATAAAAAACCATCCTATATGAAATAATACAACCAAGAAATCCTATCGGTAACCAAATGTTCCTTACAAGCCTTCCAAGGTTCAGCAAAATTAAGATCATCATCATCATACAAAGTCTTCAATTCATCAAATCCAAGCACTGTCACCTTCATCTCTATCATAATATTCTTTCATCTACTTAAAGCATTAGCAACTCTATTAGACTTACCACTCCTATGCTTCAACACAAATGAATAACTTTGCAAGAATTCAACCCATCTCATATGTCTCTAATTCAATTTACTCTAACTATGAAAATACTGTAAAGCTTGATGATCGGTATATGACACAAACTCCTTAGTAAAAAAGTAATGTCTCCACTTCTTCAAAGCTTGAACAATAGCATAGAACTCATGATCATACATAGAATACTTTATCCTACCAGCATTTAACTTTTCACTATAGTAAGCAATCAGTCTACCTTGTTGACTCAATATTGCTCTAATTGCATTACCACTAACATCACAATCAACATGAAAAACTTTATTGAAATCAAGTAGTGCTAACACAGGTTGGTCAGTTACCTTTTGCTTCAAAAATTCAAAGCTTCTTTATGCTACATGTGTCCATTTGAATTCTCCTGTATCTCCTTTCATTGTCTCAATAATAATAGCATTGCAAGCTAAACTAAAATTCCTAATGAACTTTCTATAAAAAATTTCCAAGCCATGAAATGATCTCACCTCACTAGCATTCTAACGTTCATGCCATTCAACAATAGCTCTAACCTTCTCAGGGTCCATCTTCAAACCTTCAACAGAAATCACAAATTCCAAGGTATACAAGTTCATTCTTCATGAAAGTACACTTCTTCAATTTTATCAGTAACTTCTCCTCTCTTAACCTCTACAATACTTATCTTACATGTAACAATTGTTCTTCTTTTGTCTTACTGAAAATCAAAATCTCATCTAAATAAACTATGACAAACTTACTGAAGAATTCTTTCAGCACCTCATTCATCAGCCTCGTGAAAGTACTTGGTGCATTAGACAAACCAAATGGCATTACCAATAATTCATACAAACCTTCATTAGTCTTAAATGTGGTTTTCCATTCATCACCTTCTCTTATTCTGGTCTGATGATAACCACTCTTCAAATCAATCTTTGTGAAATACCTACCTGTATTCAAGCAATCCATTATGTCATCCATCCTAGGTAAAGGAAATTGATACATGATTGTAATCTTGTTTATTTATCTATAATCAATACACATCCTCCACTATCTATCTTTCTTAGGTGCCAATACCACAGGTACTGCACAAGGACTCAAGCTTTCTCTGATCAATCCTTTCTTCAACAACTCATGTACTTGTATATTCAACTCTTCATTCATTGTCGGTGTCATCATGTGAGATTATTTATTAGGAAAACTAGATCTGGGAATTAGATCCATACAATGACTAATACTCCTAACCGGTGGCAACCCATCCGGTACATTATCTAAAATTACATCTGCATACTCATCCAACATGTCTTTAATCTCTACAGGACATTCATCTTCCAGATCTATATGGGTAGTATTCTTAGCAACAATAGAAAAGAAAAACTTTCTCATTCCTCATACCTTCTAGGAACTTTCTGCCATAAACCATGCAAACTCTAGCATTGGTGCATACTTCTCCCTTAAAAGGTTCATCCAAAGGCAACAATCTATGTTTCATACCATAAGCCACAAAAGTTAAAAAAAAATTCTTCTACCATCATGCACATCTTTTCTATCATACTTCTAAGGTCTACCCAACAAAACATGACATACATCCATATGCATTATATCACACAATAATTCATCATGATACTTCCCTATCTTGAACTTAACCCAACATTGCTCACTTACTAGCACTTTGTGGTCATCATTTATCCAATAAATCCCATAGGGTTTAGGGTGCTTCAACCTTTGAAAATGAAACTAATCTACCATTTCTTTAGATGCCAAATTTTCATAACTACTACCATCAACAATAAGTTTACATACCTTACTACCAACAAGACATCTAAATCTGAATAGGTTCTTCATTTTCCAAGGATCCCCCATCATTTCATCATGGTACAAGGTTCTTATCATTAGTAATATCTCTCCCTATTCATATTGATTATGGTTAACTGATTCATAAGATCCCTCTTCTTCCACAAGAGTTGTCCTTCTACTTCTTTCAACCCTCTTTTCAGATCCACCTTGTTTGCATTCAAAGGCCCTATGTCCTTGACCACCACACTTGAAACAAGTTCCCTTAAACACTCTTTTATCATCCCTTTGATAGCCTTCATTCCTATACCCACCTCTATAAGAATTCCATTCAGGAGCCTTATCTTCTATCTTTCCTTTATCAAATTCACCAACCAGTCGACCACCTCTGCCTCTTTGAAATCTTCCACCTCTACCTCTTTTTTTTTCATGTTTCCTATTCAAATTGTCTTTAGATTTTAGGGTGATAAGCATCTTCTACATTCCCAATCCTAACTATGTTAAACTCTTCTTGAATTGACATCCTCAAACCATTCAGGTACCTTTCAACTCTCTCTATTTCATCCTCCTTAAAGCCAAATCTGGTATCCAACTTGTAGAACTCCTCAGTGTATTGTTGCACATTCATATCTTTTTGTCTTAGATTCTATAATCCTTTTATCAAACTAACCTAATAATTAGAGGGTAAAAACTTTGCCTTCATCTTGTTCACCATCCTATCCCAAGATTTGATGTTTTCTTTACCTCTTCTCCTCCTATCATTTTACAAGTGATCCCACCAAAGTGAAGCATGACCTCTTAACTTTGTGCAAGTATACTTAACCTTCTTGTCTTCATCAGTGCCTTCAAATTCAAAATACTTATCCATAGCTGAGATCCAATCCATCAACTCATCAGCATCTAATCTACAATCATAATTAGGCAGATTAAAGTGTGGCCTTATATCAATGCAGGTTGTTCTTGTGCCTCTCCTTCATTTCGTTCTTCAATTTCTTCTTTAGAATCACTTATTTCTTCAATGTGTAAACCTCTTTACTGTGGTTTTTTCCACCGCATCCAATCTAGCAGCAATTTGTCTTAACATTTATGCAACATTAGGGTCTGCACCTCTTCCAACTCTAGCATTCCTCCTAGCCAACTTGGATGAATTTCTCTGCAACCGCATGTCATATCTACACTTTGCTACCCCCACGACAAACCAAATCAGGAACCACATGCTCAAGAGATTCAAATTGTTCATGGAAATTGAAAACCTTCACTCTGATACCACCTAACGTAGACAAGGTAGAAGGGTTTAAGTAAATTGAGTTGTCCAACCTTGCAGAAAGAGTTACACAACAGAAACCAAATATTTCAAGAATAAAACACTCACATATAGAGTATGGAACACCAATTTAGACTTATCATTAACAGGTAAATCAATTACATTGATCTGCAACAAGAATCTAACATGCCTAGTATAAGCTAGGGAATTCTTGCAAAATAATAAATTATCCCTAATAACTTCTTTCTCTAATGATCATCCTCCCCCCTAAACAAGTACCAAGATCCAACCTAAATACAAGACCGTGACCAACAAGTTGGTCTTAAGAGAAAAATAAGTTTAGTAGGAAAAATTTGGTATTTTTCAATAAGTCCATGGCTTTTGTTGGGCATGTTAGATTCATGTTGCAGATCAATGTAATTGATTTACCTCTTGATGATAAGTCTGCATTGGTAGACAAGGTAGGAGGGTCTAATGAAATTGAACAGTCCAACCTTGAAGCAAGAGTTACATAGCAGAAACCAAATATTTTAAGAAGAAAACACTCAGATCTAGAGTATGGAACACCAATGAAAACTTATCATCAACATGCAAATCAATTACATTGATCCGCAACAAGAATCTCATGTTCCCAGAAAAAAGCCAGGGACTTACTGAAAAATACCAAACTATCCCTAATAAATTATTTATCTAATGATCATCCCCTAAAAAAGTACCAAGATCCAACCTAAATACAAGACCGCAACCAACAAGTCAGCCTTAAGATTAAATTTTCCAAGAAGAACAAAATGTGTTACTAACTAACTTCCCAGTCGGCCTCAGATTAGAAGATCTTCATCCAACGGCTCGATCAAAATGAGTGATCATATTCTGGGGCAAGATTTTTTGAGGCAGGCAAAGGTCATGGTTACACCTCACTTGGGTTGCATAGTGGTGTTGGATGTGATGTAGAGTTGCATTAGAGCAAGAAGTTATTACGGATAATTTTGTATTTTGCATAAGTCAGTGGATTTTGCTGGGCATGTTAGATTCTTGTTGCAAATAAATGTAATTGATTTACTTGTTGATGATAAGTCTACATTAGTGTTCCATACTCTAGATCTAAGTGTTTTTTTCTTGAAATCTTTGGTTTTTTTGTGTAACTCTTGCTGCAAGGTTGGATAGTTCAAGTTCCTTGGACCCTTCTACCTTGCTAGTGCAGTGCAAGGTAGCGAGTGAGGAGTCTAGATTACATTCATTGTGACCAAGATAGGAGCTTGATTTTTTCTTGTGTAGTGGCTAGATCACACAGAGAAATCATACAAATAGGTTGGCCAAACACGTAGAAACCTAGGAAAATGAGCCATTAACATTGCCAATGAAGGAAATCCAACGGTTGACCTAGACACTGACCAGTTCAAGAACATGAAGAACACATTCTAAACACTGCCAATGAATCTAGCATAACTTAGGCGTGATAACACCAAATGAGTTGCGATCATGGAAAAATATTCCAGACAACCTTAGGAACAACATATTATGACCGCACTAGCTCAGGATCTGTGGAACTCAACCCCAACAAGGAACAAAGAAACTAAAGACCAGGAACAGCAAAAAATGCAAATATTTTTGGTTGATGCAAGATTGCAATGATCCCAAGATGCTCCTGCATCAAGAATTATAAGTCATCTCCCAAATACCATTGGGAAAGAAGATAATTATCAGCTTCTTACTCATGTTTCTAAAGATAAAGTCAATGTTTTTATGTCTGTGATGGGTGGATACAAATCCCTAGGCCCTGACAGGTTTCCTCCCGCTTTTTTTAGGAATTTTGGGATATAGTTAGTTATGATGTTACTATGTCTACTAGAGACTTCCTAAGGACAAGAAAATTGCTAAAAATTTGAACAACACATTCATTTCCCTAGTCCCTAAAATTCAGGACCCAAAGAGAATTACTGACTTCAGGCCCATTAGTTTGTGCAATATAATCTATAATATTTTCTCCAAAGTGTTAGTCAATCGGTTGAAGTCCTTCCTAGATAAATTCATTAGTAGCAGCCAAAAATGCTCTATCCTAGGTAGATAAATTTTGAATGTTGTCTTCTCCACTCACTAAATTATTCACTCTAGGTATGGCTTTTAAACTTGATATCACTAAGGCTTATGATAGGATTAAATGGCACTTTTTCTATTAAGTGTTGAGTAAGTTGGGTTCAATGAAATATTAATTGAGATTGTTAGGGAATGTGTTGAAATTGTCCACTACTTAGTCCTTGTGAATGGTGTTCCTTGGGTGTTCTTCAAAGATGAGAAGGGTATTAGGCAGGGTGACCCCCTTTCACCCTACCTTTTTATCATGGTTGCAGAAATGCTTGGCAAGAACTTTCTAACTTTGGGCCTATCTAGAAGATCTGAGTCAAAGATATCTCCACACTCCCACCCNCCCCCCCCCCCCCCCCCCCCACCCCCCTCCCTCACCCTAGTTGGAATCTTTCTCTTGACAGAGTTTATTGGTATAGCATTATGAAGGATAAGTATATCAACCAAATTAGCTTTTACAAAGTCCTTGACTTGAATGGATTTCTGGCAAGAACAACATTTAAAATTTTAGAACTCTTATCAGGGAAGGTTTAAAATAGAAACTAGTCAACGGGAGGTTGATCATATTTTGGAAAGATCAAAGGAATGGAGAAAAGCCTCTTGTTGAAAATTTAAATTTCAAATTTCTCATGGAAAGGGAAAATACTTCATTTGGGAACTATATTGTTGACTATATCACTCCTCTAAGGAAATGAAATCCTTGGCACAAATCTAAATGGACAAGCCTAACCTCCTCCCTAAAGTTGTTGAGCTTCAGAATCTGATGAGCGAAACTAGGCTCCCTCTCTTCCCTAAGGAAGATAAATTTGTTTGGAAAATAAACCAAAAGGGGGTCTTCTCGATCAAATTTGCTTACAATATGCTACTAAAGTACGATGGATATCCTGAATGTTGGCGGAAGGTTTGGATCTCGCAGCTCATACCAAAGATCAATTTCTTGTAGTGGACCTCTTTATATGGCATAATATTAACCTGAGATAATCTTGTTAAAATAGGATTCCAGCTTCCTAATAGGTGTATTCTCTATAATCGGGAGGAAGAAACGATATAGCGTCTCTTCATACACTATCAATTTTATTTGGAATTCTTGTAGAGTATCTTTTAGAAGCTTGTCCTTCAGTGGGTGCAAATAACTGGAAACTTCCATATGCTTTTTATAAGTTTGATGACACCAAGAGACTTTCTAGGAACAACATGAAATGGAGACCTCCTCAACCCCCTTGGTACAAACTAAATTTTGATGTTGTTGCAAGACAAGGTAAAGTTGTTGTTGGTGGAGTGATAAGATACCACAAGGGTGAATTAATTTTTTCTTACTCTGGAAATTTAAAAGATTCTACTAGTAACCAGGTGGAGGGTATGGCCTTGCTTTAGGGTCTTAGAATTTCTCTTTTAATTGGAATTAATTCCATTGAAATCGAAGGTGATTCCAGGCTAATGATTAAAGCGACTAAAGGTGTCATGATATCTAGTTAGACTATGGACAGAATATTAGAGGATGTTAGGGCTCTTCTGATAGGGTTTGAAGCCTTTACTACATAGTATATTTTTAGAGAGGGGAATGTGGTTGTTGATTCTATGGCTACCATGGGCCTCGTTTTGGATGGATTAAGATGTTGGAGGGAGGAAAAATGTTTTCCATCTAATATGAAGTCCCTACAAAGGAAGGAGAAAATGGTTTGACTCTCAAAGGAATTCAATTAACTACTTTCTTGTGGTCTTTTGTGGATTATTTTGTTCATACTCCAAAAAAATAGCGAGGATACAAGTTTGAAAACCTATTCGTTATTTCAAAATTTGAATTGTATGACCGCACCTGACATTGCATACTTGCATTGCCAAATTGTCCCCTTGTTCTCTTATGATGCATTGACATGGCCTACTATTGATCACATTAGTACTAATGGGCCCCTTTTTTGTGTAAGTAGCCTTTATAATAATACCGAATCAACAGATTCTATAAAATTACAAAAATTGTCCACAATCCACATGCCTTTTATTTCCATAATGGTAACAGACTATTCTCATGTGGTGGTTTCTTTGTTGGAGATGGATGTGGAAGGTGGTGTGAAGTATGATGAGGGCGTTGATTACCCTCATTTATTATGGGCTTACAAGTCTTTTTTCTTCATTCATTTTAATTTGGGGTTTCTACATATCAAAAATCTTTCTTCTCTGGTTTGCGATGCCATTAAAGGGGATAGAGTGCCTTTTGAACCTAATAAACATGATGAATTCAAGAATAATGCTACGGTTTGGCATATTTGTAAGAGGGGAGTGTGGCTCTTTTTATCACAAATATAATGGGGCATGATGAAAGTCTCTCTTTACAATCTATGTCCTCTTGGACTGATAGGAGTGTGTCAATGGGCAAATTTATTTTGAGGTCAAAGAGGAGTTTATAGCCACAACTACTGGTCTCTTGATTATTGAAATTTTAAACTATTTATTTCAAGATGGTGAAAACCTTGTTAAGTTGCATGGTGGTTACGACCATGAACAACTACCCAAACCATGGGACCAAGTGTGTTTGATGGTTATGAATTATTTTACTCTTGAATTATTTTTATCACATGCCTCTCCTAAATCACTTCAAAAACCATAATGTCATTTCCTTCCCATTCTTTCTTCTCCATTCTCTGGAGAACACTGTTAAGGAAGTCATTGAGTCCAAAAACTAGGGAAAGAATATGACTCTCCTACACTAATGTCGTATTCTCAGGATTTACCCCTTTCACCTTGCCCTTTGTCCCCCAAGACCTATTATTGTCCATAAGGCCTTTGTCTACTAGCATCATGGATACTCCTGGCCCTAGTAAGAAAAAATGCCTTAAGAATCTTTTTTCTACTGCAACAGAACATGCTTGATGCAGAGGACAATTGGGATGGCAATTATAAGGAGCTTTACAAGTTCCTTATAGAGGAATTGGCGATGAGGATTCTCAACAAAACATGGAAGCAAAAGAATGCCTAGGTATTTGGTCCTTTTTTCTTTTTTTCTCTCTTGTTGATAGTGGCCCTTGTGGCCTTGCTTTAATTTTGGCTTTAACTTGTATGATTACGATCGCAGAAAGAGATTTACAAATTTTTGGAAACACAATTGATCTTTTATTTATTATTTAATTCCACAGAATTCATAATTTTTGAATATACAATTGAATATCATTGATATTTTAATTACACAATGTGATGAGATTTTGAATTTGTGCACTTGTGTGAAGTATGGTTATGTATGGTTTGTTGGAAGTTTCCCACTGTATTGTTAGTTGTTTGGATAGCATTCACCCCATGCTAGCTCATCTACAATAGATTCTCCACATCTTCTAGAGTCGCGGAATCTGCTAGAAGTTGTTGAGTCATGTGCTTCCACATGTTTCATTGTCATGTAACCATCCTCATGACTCCTTCCAGAAATGATAAGTGTCATGATTGCTATGATATATGCAGTCAAACTGTCACCCTCATGGGGTCCAATCTGCCTCCTTCTGTCTTTCTCTTTTGCACCCATGGTTCAATAAGTAACTTTGGCATGGTTTCTACATGGCTTCTCTAGAACTCTCTTTTCCATGCTACGCCTCATGTTATATTTTTATGCGGCGAGTAGAATCCACAAATATCCACTTATATGATCTCTAATAGGTCAAGATCAGTGACGAAAGGATTTTGTCTTGTCTGCACTAACTTCCAATTTATCTCCATAATTCCAAAGGCATGCCTTCCATTTCCTGAATGAGGCTATTATAAAGGACTGAATCAACTCTTCCTTGAACTTGAATTCTAAATTAGTTCACAAAATGTCATATTTAATAAAAATAAACTACTAATTTATTGTCGTCGTTTATAAAAATAAACTACTAATTTATTCATAACTCACAAAAATAATTTATTATAATATCAATTATTTTTTATTAGTTTAATAAAATTTACTAATAATAAATAATAAATAGTCTCAACTTGAGACATTTTAAGGGGATATAAAAGTCTCCCCTTCCCCAAGTTGCTTTCCCACAAGCAGTTGTAAATTGGGATGTTAGAGCACCTACTCACCCTCCTAGGTAGCATTATCGGCTGGCAAATTTTTCCATTGGATCAAATACTCTTTGATAGATCTGTTGCACAATTTCCTTTCCCAGGTATCCAAAATCTATTCTAGAATCAGCTCTAATTTTCCCTCGTCATCCATTGGGGGTAACTCTTTGAACATTGTTACTTGTTGACCCAAAGCTTCCTTGAGACAAGAGACATGGAATACATTATGTATTCGAATGTTAGCCAGTAAATCCAACTCATTTGCTACAGCACCAATATTTAGGATAATCTGATAGGGTCCATAAAATCTAGGCTTCAATTTCTCCACCCCGCTACATTTCAAAGAGGACTAACGATAAGGTAATCTGAGGTACACCAGGTCTCCACTCATGAAACTACGATCCACCCATTTCTTATCTACATAAACCTTTTGTTAGTTTTGAGCACATTGCAAATTATCCTAAAGTGTTTTCAAAATATCCTGACGTCCCTGAAGCTAATCCTGTGATTTAGGAACATTATTGTTGTCAAAAACAAGGTCAACAAAGGATAAAGAATCATACCCATACAACTCTTTGAATGGAGACATAACAATAGACATATGATAAATTATGTTGTAACAATATTTCCCCAAAAAAAGCCACTTAACCCAAGATTTTTGATATCCAACAACATAGTTATGAAGGCACCCTTCAATCTATTTGTTGACTATTTAGATTTAACCATATGTTTGTGGATGATAACTGGTGTTGTGATTCAATTCCATACCTGCTAATCTAAACAACTCCTTCCAGAAGATACCCAGAAATCTATTATCTTGGTCACTGATTATATTCTCTAGTAACCCATGTAAACAAAATACCCCTTTGAAGAATAGTTTTGTGATCTAAAAAGCCTTAAAGTCGGTAGTAATTGAAAAGAAATGGGCAAACTTGGTTAATATATCAACCATGACAAAAATGTATTCTTTACCTTGAGTCTAAGGTAATCTAGTAATAAACTCCATTGATATACTTTCCCACTTTTTATCTAGAATGGGTAATGGTTGTAATAACCCTACTGGATATGATTGCTCTATTTTATTGTGTTGACATGTCATGCATTCCTTAACATAGCACAAGATATCATTCTTGATTCCTTTCCATGTAAATATTTCTTGTATATTCCTGTAAGTTTTGAAATAACCTAGATTTCCTAACAATGGTAAGTCATGAACTGCTTGCATAATTTTCAATTTAAGCTTAGAGACAGGTGATCAGTTTTATTAAGGTATCAAAAAATTGGGCAGTTACCATGACCCAGGGATTGGACATCCAACTGATTAGCTATCCTCCTTTATAGAAACCCATTTAATCTATCAACCCGGGGATGTATTACTTGAAACGAGCTAGCAAAGTCTATGCACCAAGGATTCTTACTTAGACCACGCTATGGCTGCATGAAATAAATTGCTTTGAAATGAAACTATTCTATAGCTGCAGGAAACAAATTGCTTTGACAGGAAACTATTCTATAGTTGTAAAGAATGTTGGAAAAGGAAATGTGGAATTGAAAGTGTTGAAGGAATACTACAACTTGGAAACACAAAGACTTGAAAACACAATTATAATGCTTCAATAGTTCTGCTTCTTTGGCTGTAGGAAGTACTGGACTATCCTGCAGTTTTGGCTGCAGGAACTATGTTAATGCCAGAATTACGATACCAAGATGCAGGAAACTTAAACTATATGCAAATGATCATAACTAGCTAACATGGATTCCTCTCCAAGTGGGCCCCCCTGAGTGAGTATCCAAACTCAATTATAATGAACTAAAGATTAACACTTCATTTGCTATTGATTAAAATTGAATTACAAGATTCAACTGTAAAGAAACAAAATGTCAACTATAACTAATAATGCCCTCTTTCTCACGCAGGAGAGGGGCTTTATTTAAAGAAGTAAAAACATCTAACTGCTATCTAATCAATCCATAGAGTAGGTGGAGCTTTTATTACAATCCTATTAAACATGAAAGGAAACTATAAAACTGGAGATAGAATAGATCCAGGAAAGAGGAAAGAACTATTTTTTAACAACAAATCTAACTTCCCACTCTCCTAGATTTCTTCAGAGAATTCATTATGATGCCTTGGTATTTTCTTGACCATTTTCACCTTGATCACTATGGATCCACTTGTTGGTGTTGTGCTTTAGGTTTCTCTGTGTGTACCTATTGTAAGACCGAGTCGAGCGTCCAACGCATGGGCGCATTTTACCTAGTCAATGCGAAGGTTACTAAACTGATGCACTGCACTCCAGATGTTAGGATAGAGACATTCATGATAATAAATGCCAAAATATGCATACATCATTCATGTTTAAATAGCTAATTCATTCAAAGATACATAACCATAATTCTAAAGTAAGTAATATAGTATTTTCATCCCAGCATAGCATATTTTAAGGTTCTTAACCATAACATAGGTCTGGTGGAAGCATGCCACATAATAGTAATTATGAGTAAAAATTATATGGAAAAGTATGATGAAAGAAGTGAAAAGATCTTAGTAAAAGCTATCCTAGGGCTTCTAAAATATGGCATTAATATGCCTTTTCATTTCTTCCCCCTACGAAGATTAATGCCTATCCTCAGGCACTGAAAAATTTTGAATATTTGCAAGTACTTGAAGATCTCTTTTCTTAGTCTCACCACTCATGGAGGTGCCCACACACCATTAGTATCCATTGGTGCACTCAATTTTAATCTGTTGACTCATCTCTAATTGATCATCTACTTCATTATCAACAAAGTTGTACAGTGGCCATAGGAAAAGAGGAGGCTTAAAGGAAAGGGGAATACACTTCTCAGGTCGAGGTTACCTTCCCAGGCGTATGTACCATTGGACTCTCTGTATTGTGGCTCTTAGGTTGATAAGGCTATGAGGTTCAGCCTTCTTTAGTGCCAATTTTAATTTGTCCCACCTCTGTTTCAATCCCTCTACTACTCTGTTTCCATCTGATAAGGAGAGTTGCTCAAATGCTGCAAATACTTCTTCCCTGTTACCCAGAATCCTTTTTTATGGGTAGAGTCCTTCATTCCATACACTATCTCCATCCAATCATAGTATAACCTATGGGAACTACCACTTTCTAGTTGTAAGAGGAGTGTAACATTTTGTTTCAATTCCCCTGCATTTCCTTAATTGTTCCCATAGGTTATCTCATTACTTGACCAAGAGAGTAAAGGAGATAGGTGAATATCACCAACAAATAACAAAGGATTCCAATTAGTATCAAAGGGAATAGCATAATTGTGCACGTAGAGTTCACATAACAAATTCCTAATGCAATCTGGTGACTGGTCATATGCAGTCACAAATTCCTCTAGTGAGTCTATGCTTGTGTGAAGATCCTTAAGAATCCTCATTAATTTAAACATTAGAAATTGTTCCTTTAGACATAGTGTGTAGACCCTAAGAGGTGGTTTGTATTCTATTAGTTGTGGAATTGGATCTGTAACTGAATCTAACTTGTCTTGTAACATTTGTACCTCTTGTTGTTTTCTTCCTATTTCCCTTTTTAACCTATCCCTTTCTAATTCCCACATTGACTTTTCATATTGCATTTGCATACAGTAGTCAATGGAGATGGAGTGAAGTGTTACCTAGTTCTTTCTTATTGGAGTGACATGCTCTATTATTGTTGTGACTATTTATGTTTCATCAACAGGTAATTCACCAAGGGTTGGAACTAGGGCATCATTCCCTTGATCGTCTTCTTTCTGAGAAGAAGGTATATTTACTACTTCAGTGTCTTCTATTTCCATGCATTTTGTTTCTGTATTCACTGCCTCTGTGTCCATTTCCTTGGTTGCAGGATCTGTTTCAATTATGTCCAAACACTCTTTACATGGGCTCCCTACTTGTGGTTTTTCCTTCAAATACTCCTCAATTGGATCTTTAGGAGATGAACCAATCATTGCAAGTGAGTCCATTTTGTCTTCCTGTTGTGCACTCAAATGAACACTTTGTTGTGGAGGAGTCTCCATAGATGCTGCAAGGCACTTTTGTGATGTTCATTATTTCTTTAGAGGAATGGTTGCAGGAGAAATAGGGTTTTCAGGTAAAACATGAGTTTCTTCCCCTATATCTTCAACTATCTTTTCCTTGCCCTTCTCTTTCCTTCGGGCACTCTATTTTTCTTATAGAGTGTGTAAATATGTAGAACCCACAGTTTCACCACCCTCTTGGCTAGGGTTTGGATTACCAGAAGCCATTTTCTCTATTTCAACCCCTGAAGAAGAAGGAATTTTATGCAACATTTCTAGAATAATAGTTTCATCCTCATCAGGTGTGACCTCATTAGAGGCATTTTCCTATGTTTCTTGAAGTACAGGTTGTAGCCCTTCTCCTCATAACTGTACATGGGGTGCGGTGATAAACTTATCCCAAGTCATAGGAGAGTTATCCTGTAAAGATCTTTCCACCAAGAGTTTTACCAACCCATGGTGGGTAGCTGCATTCAGTTTCCCCTTTCTAACCTCTTCTAAACTCAAATTTAACAAAGAATACATAAAATTGAGCACATTCACAAGGCATTCATGCCACAAATGACTCAATAGTTTGAAATGTGCAGCATGCGAGTATGAAAATCATCATTTGCAAGTAATGTACCTTATAACATGGATAGCCAGTCAAGAGTAATCTTCTGGAAGAGATGTTCTCTTGGTCCCAAGTTTTCTAAACTCCAATGCAGCATCTATGGACAAGAAAAACTTGGCCCTGGCCACTCGTGCATCATGATCATGTGGAAAAGCTTCACTCATTGCAAGAAGTCCTTAAACTTCTACAATTTGTGCTTCTGAAGCCTTTACCCTTAACCCTTTTATATAGGCAACCCCATGGCTATAAGTGTACAAAAATTCTAGACTCACAGCCTCATCGTAACCACATAGCCTAATGAAATACGTAAGCTAGCCCAAGCGGTTAAATGTTTGGATGATTGTCTGATCCTACAACAGGGATAAGTGATCCCCTGGCTTATGGCGTATCGGTTGCCCACCCATTTTTACTGAGAAACTTTGTAGCCCATAAAAAATTCCAAATCACTCCAACTTTCAACTGCTTTTCACAATTCTTCCCTATGTATCCTCAATGTTCCTTACCCTATATTTTTTCGTGTATTCCGCCTAATCTTCAGGGTAGATAAAGCTTGTGAGTACTCGGTCTGGTTTTTTGGGGACTATAGAAGAGGAGAATTTGAAAAACTAGAGCTGGAAATGTGAATTGGGTGTTTGAAAATAAAATAGCTTAGCAGAGAATTTTGTAGGCTTCTTGGTTGTCACATCAATTAAATTGAAATGACTACATAGCATAGCTTAAGCGAGGGTTATTATGGAAAAACATGATTTAATGAACTACCCCCCATGAAAAAGGTGACAGGTATCCACACAAGCTTGGTTAAAAAGTATAATAGTACTCGAATGAATTACTAAATTAATTACAATGTAATGTCTAATAATGTCAAATAAAATGAAAAATGTTTCAAACAATGAATGAAGGCGTACCTGGAGAATAATCATTTGTAAATGCCAAAAACTAGAAAGATCAGATGACGTGTGTTGAGAAAAAAGTAATGAGTGGTGTAATGATGATGGGACACGTGAGTGAATATGGAAGAAAAAGTTGATGGGATATGATGTGATGGTGGCTTTATTGCAGAAAAAGAGATTTTCGTAGGAAACAAATAATTTTATTGTGACTATTTTTGAATGAAGTTAAAGAGACGATCGGAGTGAAAATTCACTCTGATTGACTCCAGGAAAGTCTTCATCTAAAGAAGGTCCATTGGCTATAGGAAATTCTTCAATTGTAGGATGTCCATTGGATGCAAGAGGTTTGGCTACGACAGGATGTAGATCAAATTATCGCAGGAACTCAGCCTTAGTGGATGGCTTATGGTACAGACAGAGTCTATGACCATTGACCAATAACTTGATATTCTTGAAACCGGGAGTCATATAGAAGTTCCTAGTTACCAGTAACAAACTATTTATTTTGTATGTGTGAGTCATGCCATTTCTTGCATTGTAGTTGAACCAACTCTGTGTTCTGTAAAGCTGCCTTTCTAATTTCATCCAGATATTTAAGCTGCAGGAGTCTTTCTTGTTGGGCTGTAGGAAGATCCAAGTTGAGTTGTAATGTTGTTCATAAAGTTTTATGCTCAAATTCTATGGGCATTATAGCAGTCTTTCCATACACCAACTCAAAGGGTGTGAAACATGTAGGTGTTTTCCATGTTGTGCGGTAAGCCCACATAGCTTCCCGTGATCTGCTACTCCAGTCTGTCTTGTGTAACTAAATTTTCTTAGTTAGGATGGCCTCGATCTCCTTGTTTTTGATCTCTTCCTGACCATTCACCTGGGGATGATATGGACTAGACATCCTGTGGTGAATTTTGTATTCCTCCATAAGTGCAGTTATCAAATTAGAAATGAACTGAGCTCCCTGATCTATGACCAGTTCCCATGGAACACCATACCTCATAAATATTTCCTCATATAAAAATTGTGCAACCCTGTTATCCCTAGTATGCTTCATAACCCATACTTCCACCCATTTAGTGACATGGTCAGTGCAAACCAAAATATAAGAGTTGTCATTTGATGGGGGATTAATTGGTCCAACAAAATCTATTCTTATCTATCAAATGGAGTGACTATTACCTGAGGAAATAGAGGCATTCCATCTAATTTGGTGGGTCATCCCATTCAGTGACATTGATCACACTTGTGGGTGTAATTGACTCATCCTTATAGAGAGTTGGCTAGTAATAACCAGTAGTGAATATCTTCAAGGTTTTCTGGTTGGCTAAAAAATTGCCACCAAAAGGTTCATCATGGAAGGCATGGAGGATATCATATGTTTCACCCTCACAAATACACCTTCTCATAATCTGATCAGGTCCAGTGTAGAAGAGACAGTCGACAAGCCAAGGAAATTTGAAAGTTTTCTCAATTAATAGCCTCTTTTCCTTGGAAGAAAAATGTGGTGGTACCTTTTGAGAAACCAGATAATTGGCAATGTCAGCATACCAAGGGGTATGAGTGGAAATAGAAAACATGTGGTCATCTGGAAAGCTATAATCAAAGACATCTGGATCATCGGCATTCTGTAACCTGGAGAGGAAATCAGCAACTACATTTGTTTCCCCAGTTTATCCATTATTGTGATGTCAAACTCTTGTAGAAATAGGAGCCATCTAGCAAGCCTCCCTGTGATAGCAGGCTTGTTTACCAAATACTTGATAGTTGCATGATCAGTATGCACAAATATTGGGTAACCAGTTATGTAGTGGCAAAACTTGTTTGGCGCATATATCACAGCCAGAAGTTCTTTTTTGGTGATTGTGTAGTTCAGCTCTATGCCCTACAAATTCTTGCTTATAAAGTAGATGTCATACTCTATAGGTCCATCTTTCTATCCTAGGACAGTGCCTATACAGCATGGTCAGATGCATCTATGTGTATATGGAGTGACAATGCCCAATTAGGCCCTCTGAGAACTGGTGCTTGAGTAAGTACAATCTTTAGCTACAGGAAGGATTCTTCACAAGATGTTGTCCATAAAAATTTTGAATGCTTAGTGAGTAGGGAATACATTAGCCTGCTAGTTTTTTGAAAACCTTAATAAACCACCGGTAATAACCAACATGCCCCAAAAATCCGTGGACATCCTTCTTTTTGGCTAGAGTAGGCAGGTTCATAATGACTTCAAATTTAGCTGGATCCACCTGTATGACCTTAGCAGAGATGTAATGGCCTAACACAACACCTTCTTGCATCATCATGAAGCATTTCTCATTGTTGAGGGTTAGATTATGCTCCTCACACCTGGTAAGAACTTTTCCCAAATTGACCAATCCCTCCTCATAGGTTTCCCCATAAGTTGTGAAGTTGTCCATATATATTTCCATGCAATCATGGGAGATATCAACAAAAATGTAAATGACCGCACGCTGGGATGTAGTTGGAGCATTACAGAGGAAAAAAGGAAGTATAGAGTAGGCAAATGTTTTGCAAGGGCAAGTGAATGTGGTTTTCCCCTGATCTTCAGGAAGGATCCTGATCTAGTTGTAGCAACTATATCTGTCTAGTAAATAAAAATAATGCTTTTCTGCTAAGGAATCTCGGACTTGGTCAATAAATGGAGGGGAAAATGGTCCTGCTTGGTGGCATTGTTAAGTTCCCTATAGTTGACACATACTCGCCACTTTCCTCATTTTTAGGGACAATGACTAAAGGTGAGACCCATTGGCTGTCAGAAATGGGGTAGATGAAACTGGCATTAAGAAGTTTTTGCAACTCTGTTTTGACTATCTCTCTTAATGCAGGGTTTATACGCCTCTAGAATTGTCTAATAGGATGTTTGTCTTCTTTCAAGAAAATCCTATGAGTACACATTTTAGGGTCAAAGCCCTTCATATCTAAATAGTCCCAGGTGAAAGTTGTGGTATGGTCTTTCAGCAGTTTGGCCAAAGATGTATGTTTCTGGTTGCTAAGTTTGCTATTAATATATAAGCAATGCTAAGGGGAAACTTCCAACTATTTTGTGAGTTCTACCATAGAAGCATCTATTAATGGAGGTTCTTGGACCTCATGGGGTAGAAATTGGTGGTAGAGTTTCTCGACTGCAAGAGATGGAGGTAAAGCGCAATCAGGGTAGAAAGATTATAGGGAACAGTTATAGGGGCTGAGACAGTTAATGGAATCTGAATCTTGACCATAGTGGTTTTGTAGAATGTTGGTGATTATAGTGTCCTCCTCCTATAGCTATAGGAAATGATCCCTCTCTAACATCATGAGTTGGGCTACTGAGTGGACTACCTCAACCTCCTCCCCAATGTCAGGCCAAATTGGTGAGGCTAAATCCATTTTTGGATGTGCTGGCGGGTATAAGGCTAATGTCTTAGTATGTCGACCATTAGAAATGGTCATACCACTTGAGTGGCATCCTATAAAGGCATTAGCAATGGCCAGCCAAGGTCGACCAAGAATTATGGGATAGCCTCCTAATGTGGCTTTAGGTGAGATGATCATAAAATCTGTAGGGTAAGACCAAGTTTCAAGGTCAAAACCTATATACTCTACTACCTCGTCGGGTTTGACTATAGAATTGTCTACGAGCTGCAGGTAGTGGGTGTTTCCTGGAGGTTAGTGATTTTGAGTTGCTGAATGATGTCCTTAGTCATGAAATTTATGGTAGCTCCTAAGTCTATCCAAGCATTTTTTATGGTTATCTCATTGATGGTAACTTCAACAACCAGGCTACCTGGGTCAGAATACTTATGGACCACTATTTTTCCTAGCATGATATCAGTAAGTTTCCCCAGGACATGGACTTTCTAGGGGTCCTTCCGCTTACGACCAAGATTTTTAAATAAAGCTTCTTTGATATCCTTTCCATGTGTGGGGACATCCTTTATTGCTTGAAAAAGCATAATCTGAACATTAATGTTCTTGAGTTGGTCTAGGATGTCAAAGGCTGCAACATCCGTATGTTTAGAGTGATCATTCTCCAACCTTTTTGGAAAGGGAGGTATTGATGGTTGGACTTTTTTTGGTAATATTGTCATGCCTATTGGAGTGGACTCTAGAGTAGTTTGAGGCATTAGATCTTCTAGAGTTACTTCATTTATAATAGGAGGTTTTGGCAGAGTAGTGGCTGACCATAAATGAATGTCATTGATTTTGAAGGCAGGGTATTAGTTTGGGTCAACAGAATATACATTTTTTTGAGATGTTGGTGGCCTATTATTAGGATTTGGCAGAGGTTGGGCAGGGAGTTGAGTAGGCTTAGGGGGTGTTGTAGTGGTTGTTGGAGGTGGCAGAAGTTCTTTTTGTTGGGGCTGTTGTGGTGGCTGCAGGAATCCCTACTGCTGGTTTGGCCATTGCTGACCTCCCCGCCACTGAGGGTTTTGCTGCCAATTCCCTTGTGGAGGTTTCCAATTCCCTTGGGGTTGTTACCAATTCCCTTGGGGTTGTTGCCAATTCCCTTGGGGTTGTTTCCAATTCCCTTTGGGTTATTTCCATTAAGGACTTGGGTAAGGTTGCCACTGAGGTTGTGGATTATTCCAAGGAGGGTATTGATTATTCACAGGTGGTTGCCATTTATTACTATAAAATGGAACATTAAAAGTAAGAGGGTCTTGAGGCATACCTTATCTTTGAGGCCATGGTCTTCATTGTGAAATGAAGAATACTTTCTCATCGTCTCCTTCAATTGGCTTGTAATCAATGGGTAGTTGTGCAGTCTCCATGTTGGTAACCAACTTGCAATGGAAATCTCTCTTCTTCTATCTACAATGTGGATAGAATTTTGCCAAAATAGCTTCGTCCTCCTCATGCTTCCTTTTTTCCTACATTGTGTCCAACTGGGTAGCCATTTTATTGATAATGTCCTGCTTGAATTCAGATAGAAAATGTGTGATTTCTATCTAAGAGGCCCCAGTGCCATTAGTTTTTCCTGTTGTGGACCTATATCATCTTCCCTTCTTTTTCGTAGCTCTCGAGTAATTGATGCAGATTTTCTTGATATCACCCCATGTAGATTGGGTGATATCTCCCTCGGCCATAAGATCCAAGGCTTCAGTGCATCCTTCATTTATACCCCGTAAAAAGAGAAGCTTTTGGGACTCCTTATTGAGCTAATGATTAGTATTTTTCTGCAAGATGAACAAGAATCTTGACACATAATCCTCTAGAATTTCATCCTCCTTCTGTGTGATCTTGAAGATGTCATCCCCTCTCATACCATTTCCCCTGCAGTATTCTTTATACTTCATCAAGAATGCTACCTTTAGTTCTTCCCAATCATGGACAATGTCCTGGCCTAAGCCCATAAACCGTCTTAATGAAGACTCCTTGAGAGTTGCAGGAAACAATTTGAGCCTATGGGCATCCGTGGTGTATTCGTAACTATGAAAAAGGATGTCAAACTCAAAGAGAAAGGTATTTGGATCTTCAATCACTAGGCCATAAATTTTGGGAAGCATTAAAGAGGAAATATTCTTGAGGTTGTGATTATCATGTTGGTTAGTAATGGGAAATGGAAAGGTAGGGGGATTTTCCATCCTGGGTAGACGCTGAGGGAGTCCTTGCGGTTGGTAAATGACTAGAGGTAGTGGATTTTCTTCTTGATTGTCTAGGTATTGGATTCTGAGATTGGTCAAGGCTTCTGCAAATGGATTAAACTCAAGTTTACCTTCTAGAAGGTGAAATTTCAGTGGATCACCTTCGGAAGATGATGATGATGATGCTGACACATGAAGGTTTACAATTGCATCCATGAACTAACCCTCCTCTTTTTCATCTTCTGGTATAAAGGTATCTCCTAAACGGTTGTTGGGATAGTTTGGTAAGTACCTTCCTAGAGCATCTCTTCTTCTTCTATGCATATAGATAAATGAAATATTATGGTGGTGGAGTGAAAGATTTTTTTGATAGAAAACTCTCTTTAAAAATTATGTACATGCTTGAATTGAATTCTACAAATGGATGAGTAAAAGAACTTGACTCAACACCATCCCCGGCAAAGGCACCAAAAATGATTGGTTCTATTAAGGTATCAAAAACTTAGGTAGTTACCATGACCCAAGGATTGGACATCTGACTGAGCAGCTATCCTCCTTTATAGAAACTCATTTAGTTTATCAACCCAAGGACGTATTACTTGAAATGGGTTAGCAAAGTATATGCACCAAAGACTCTTACTCAAACCACGCTATGGCTGCAGGAAATAAATTGCTTTGAAAGGAAACTATTCTATAGCTTCAGGAAACAAATTGCTTTGAAAGGAAACTATTCTATAGCTGTAAAGAATGCTGGAAAAGGAAATGCAGAAGTGAAAGCATTGAAGGAATACTATAACTTGGAAACGCAAAGTCTTGAAAACACAATTATAATACTTCAACATTTCTACCTCTTTGGCTGCAGGAAGTACTGGACTATCCTACGGCTTTGGCTATTGGAATTGTTTTAACACCAGAATTATGATACCAAGATGCAGGAAACTTAAACTATATGAAAATGATCCTAACTATCTAACACGGATTCCTCACCAAGTGGTCCCCCTTGAGTGAGTATCCAAACTCAATTATATTGAACTAAAGATTAACACTTTGTTTTCTATTGATTAAAAATGAATTACAAGATTCAACTGTAAAGCAATAGAATGTAAACTATAACTGATAATGCCCTCTTTCTCATGCAGGAGCAAGGATTTATTTAAAGAAGGAAAAACATCTAACTGCTATCTAATCACGCCATAGAGATAGGTACAGCTTTTATTACAATCCTATTAAACATGAAAGGAAACTATAAAATTGGAGATAGAATAGATCCAGGAAAGAGGAAAGAACTATTTTTTAACAACAAATCTAACTTCTCACTCTCTCCTATATTTCTTCAGAGAATGCATTCTGTTGTCTCAGTCTTTGTTCAACTACTGCCACCTTGATCACCCCGGATCCACTTGTTGGTGTTGTGCTTGAGGTTTCTCTGTGTGCACCTGCTGTAAGACTGGGTCAAGTGTCCAGCGCATGGGCACATTTTACCTGGTCAAGGCGATAGTTGCTAAACTGATAAGTTGCACTCTAGATGTTAGGATAGAGACATTCATGATAATAAACACCAAAATATGCATACATCATTCATGTTTAAATAGATAATTCATTCAAAGAGACATGACCATAATTCCAAAGTCAGTAATATAGCATTTTCATCCAAGAATAGCGTATTTTAAGTGTCTTAACCATAACATAGGTCTAGTGGTAGCATGCCACCTAATAGAAAATATGAGTAAAAAGTATTTGGAAAAGTATGATGAAAGAAGGGAAAAGATCTTAGTAAAATCTATCCTAGGGCTTCTAAAATATGGCATTAATATGCCTTATCAATAGGCACCAAGAAAATTCTATCTTTATAATAAATAATATCATTCACAACCTTGTATCTTTCATCCTGAGTATTCCCATCCATCACTTCACAAGAAAAAGAGTGTTTAGAATATTCCACCAATAAAAGAGACTTCCAGTCAGAGGTTACCCCGGATAAAGCATTAATTTTTGGCCTTCTAGACAAGGCATCAGCAACAACATTATTTTTACCTTTAACATACTCAATTTCAAAATCATAAGCTTGGATCTTTTTGATCCATTTTTGTTGCCTCTCATTCAAATCATTTTTACCAAGGAAATATTTCAAACTGTTATGATCGGTTCGAACAACAAATCTACCTCCAACTAAATATTTCTTGAATTTTGCCAATGCATGCATAATTGCTAACATTTCCTTGTCATAGATTGAGTACAGTTTTTCAATACTACTGAGTTTCCTACTCTCATAAACTATGGGATATTGTTTTGCATTAAAATTTCACCTATCCCATCACTAGAGGCATCACATTCCAACATAAAGGGTTGATTAAAATCTAGAAATGCAAGGACTGGGCATGAACTCATTACCTTCTTAAGTTTTTCAAATACCTATTGTGCTTCCTCAGACCATCTGAACGCCCCCATTTTGCTGAGGTCTGTCAATGGTGCTCCAAGCTACAAAAATACCCTGACGAACTTCTTATAATAACTACAAAAACCAAAGAAGCCCCTTCAATATGAAAGATTCTGTGGAGGTGTCCAATCCAAAATAGCTCTTATCTTTTCTTGATGAACTTGCACACCCTGAGCGTAGATCATATGCCCCAAATAAAAAAAAATTCATACCAAATTCACATTTAGAAGATTTTGCATAAAGAGACTGTGTTTCCATGATAGCCATAATTTCATCAATATGTTTCAAGTGGTATGCCCAAGTTTTACTGTAAATCAATATATCATCAAAGAAAAATAACAAAAATTTCCTTAATTGTCTATTAAAATATGGTTCATACATGATTGGAATGTGGTAGGAGAATTCGTTAGTCTAAAAGGCATAACCTGATGGTATACTGATCTTAGATCAATTTTAGAAAAATAAACAGCACCATGTAGTTCATCTAATAATTCATCAATTTGGGGAATCAGATACCTATTTTTTATTTTTTATTTTGTTGAGAGCCCTATAATCGATACACATGCGTGGAGTTTCATCCTTCTTTTTAACCAGCACTACTAAAGAAGCAAAGGGACTAGAACTAGGCCTAATATGCCACATATCCAACAATTCTTTAATAGCCTTTTCTATTTCATCCCTAAATTTCTTAGGATGATGGTATGGGGTTGTAATAACTAGTTTGGCACCTTCTTCTAACTCAATAGTATGCTCAAAACCCCTGTCCAATGGTATTCCTGGAGGTATATCACTAAAAAACAAATTGTGTGAACCTATAACTTCTAAAAAATCATTTGGATATTGCTTGAATTTAAAACCCGTTACCTTAGAGGATATAAGGCATTGTGTTGTCTAGGAAACATCACCATGTTTGAAAATAGATTCTATTCTTTTGACACTAATGATCTTGGGACCCCCGCTAGACATTCCTCAGAGAACTTCCTTTTTATCATCAACCTTAAAATAAAATTTCAGCCGTTTGAAGCTATGTGTATATTCATCAAGTGTTTCCATCCACTGTATTCCCAAAACAATATTAGTATCAGCCTTGAATCAATGACATAAAATTCATTAGTCATAGTATAATTGCCAAGTGAAATGCTAAATTTTGGGACCTTCTGTGAACTAATTAAATTGGTTCTTCCTGCTACTCTAACATCAAATCCTTCATGTTTTTCTATTTGTAAACCATGTCTTTTAACAATAACAGCATCTATAAAATTGTGAGTAGATCCACTATCTAACATAACAATAACACGTTTCCCATGTAGAACTCCTCTAACTCTAAAAATATTATAATATTGAATTCCTGTCATAAATTATATTATTCCTCCCTCATGTTTACTATGTGTTTTGTTTTTTTTTATCGTAGGTGTATGATTTATGTCTAGCTCCATATTCTCTTCGTCCTCACTATCTGAAATGACCTCAATATAGTAAATTTTTCCTTTTCCCAAACATCTATGTCCCAGCTACCATGATTCCTTATAGTTCAAGCATAACTTTTTCCTCCTGAGTTCATCTCTCTCTTCTTTTTCTAATTTTATTTTTGGAAAATTATCTTTGTTGAAGAGTTTTTTTCCTTTATCTTGCTTTGATGGAGGTCCTTTATTAAATGTTTTTACCTTTTTCGATGGTTCCAATTCTCTTGTCCTTTTTATTTTTGTATGTAAGGTAGGAGGGTTTAAATATTTGACCTATACTTTGAGTGCATCAGGTAACCCATCTATGAATATAACAATTTTATGTCTTTATGAAATTTTTGTTACTAGGACTGCTAGCTTTTTGAATTTAGAAATATAGTGGTCCACAGTTCTGGTTTGTTTAAGTTGGAACTAGTACATTTGACCCTAATTTTTGACCAACATTTTTAACCGAGCATTAAAATGTTTTTTCTTGGTCAGACAATAGAAGAAAAGCTTTGATTGTTTTTAAATTCATTCCCACGTTGGTCGGAATTACGACCACCATGACAAGTGGTCGTAATTCTAACCAAGACGGGGACTTTAAAAAAAAGGTTTTATTTCATTTCATTATGCTATGCACTGGCATAAGTGGGGACAAGCAGATGCAAGAGATGGCCTGATACAAAAATTGATGATTTAAAGTTGAAGATGAATGCCATTGCGAGTGGAACTTGAATACGGGGTTGACATGTCAGGGAAAAAAACATACTGGCTATTGGCTTCAGAACCAACAGACTCACTGGCGGGCATGCATGATAGAATTCACTCCAAGGCGGGTGGGAGAAATAGAATTTATAAAGAGAAGGTTGTGCTTTATCCGCTGAGGCTACAGGGAAATTCATCCAAGAGATCAGGCTACTGGGAGATCGGGATTTCCCAAGACTTCCTTTAGCTCGGTTATTATACTAACGACTTAATTCAACTTAGTGGGCTAAGATATACGAAGTAAGAGATTGTTCGGCTTTCCCAAGATTTATTATACTTTAGGTTTTATACTAATGGCTTTCCCATAAACATTTTATATGGTCATCAACTAAAGTTTTGAAACCTATACTACCATACACACCGTGGACTCTAAATTGTTCTAGGTGTGATTTTGAAATTTCCATTGACATGGAGTTTTTTGTTTCAATTCTCTTACAACATAACAAGTCTAGCGACAATTTCAAAGTGCAACATAGTTTGTAAAAAAACATGCCTGAAGCTTAGTCTCGGCTTCATAGGAAAAATTCTTGCAAAATATTTCATAACTCTTCCTACTCCAATCCATGACCAAAATATCAAATATTGAAAAGAGAATTCTAAGTTTAGGGATCTCACAACTTAAATTCCAAGAGTTGGCAACAAAGGCATTAAAATTGTTTGACTGGGTTTATATTTGAATATCAAAGCCACATGCAAATATTCACATTGAAGACATTAATAGTTATAATAGCTAATTGAAGGATTTTAATGAAATTTTTTGTGGACCTTCTTCATTGCATGTTTTGATATATTTTGTTGAGGGTTCCAATTTGAGTACTTGGAATACAAATTGGTATGGTTTTCCTTTTTTAATGTTAATTGAAGACAATCTATTTAGTACTTAAAATATTCACCTCCATTTATGATTGTTTGCACTTTTGGTTGGGTATATTTTGCTAATGGGAAGAGGTAATTGCGGTGGACATAGTTGTTGGGTTACGAGTATAAACACGTGTTGTGTTCTTGAGTCATAAGGCCTTGAATTTTGAGAACATTATTATTGTGATTCATGGTTAATTTTTATATCATAAGGATCTCCATATATCATAACATGATAGTTTTTATGGTGACCCTTTGACATTCAAATGATTTTTGGATGGGGAATTATTGTTCTTGGTGTCATGGATCACATAACACATAAGCTTGTTTATGGGTCATGTTTTTCACGCCCCTATGGATTCTAATTTATTCATCCATGCATGATTTGGTATTTGAAGGGAATTATTTAGCATGGGGCCTCCTTCATAACATGTGGTGATACAATTTTTCATAGTTGGTATACCTCTTGAGGTTTCCAAAATAAACCATGCACTTTATATCAATGGCACATTTGGTTAGCCTTCTTTATTTGATGAGATTTGTGAGGGGACATATTTTTTGTTTTCTACTCATTTCCAATGCTTTAGATTATAGTTTTAAATATATACTCCTTGATTTACATGTTTCATTTTAGAGGATTTGATAGCTTGTTGGTAACTATGTTTACCTCTCACATGACAATATAAAGGCTCTCTTGTCATGAACAATCTCCTGCATACAGGATTCTGATTTTATTGATATTGATTATGTTCACATGTTCTCATATTATCATATTCAAATTTGGATAAAGGAAAATTTATATGGGCCATTCATGATCAGTACTTCATGATTAATTTTTTCTTGTACTTTGTGTGCATAAATTGATGGTTGACTGGTATTTTTAAAAATTGAATTTTGGTCCTTTCTATTATGTGGGATTGATAGGTGGTGTGATGTGAAATTATTTTGTGGAGATTCTCTAGAGGTGGTGTTTTGAATCGCTTTTATTTCATTTTCCTGTGATAACACAATTGATCATATAGTTGTTGATTTTTAAGCATTTTTTCACTCAGTTGAAGGAGGCATAATAACTGAGATCTTGTGCACCCTTACTTTTGTTGCAACCATCGACCTCTCTTTTAGTCAAATAATAGGTACTATTCCTTACTTACAAATATTCAAATATTTTATTTCCCACATGCAAATATTCACATCAAAGCCATTAATAGCTATATATGCCACATATTTTGATCATCCTCTTCTAGACTTCTCTCTATTTTCCTTGCAACTGGGCCTTTGAAGGGACAGCAAGATGTCTTTTTTCATTAGCATACAATTGCATCTCTTCATAAGACTATAAAACATCCTAATCCTAAAACATCTAAGACATTGACCATTTCAAAAGGATGATCCCCTCCCAACATGGTATGTGGTGTAGGAGCACCAAGGCCATGAAGGTACATAAGGGTCACTATGATTCCTAGGGAGATGGGGTCATGACCATAAAGGTTCATTTGGAATTGTAATGAGACCATGGATGGTCATTTCATATTGTTTAAAACATGTTGTAATGTTTGTGAATCATTATTATCATAAACAAGATTTGTAAGCCATGCTTGGCATAAGAGCTAGTAGGGTAACCTTGGGGTGACTTGATTTATTCAAGGGTACAAGTGATATTGGTTAAAGATCTATAAGGTCATCAATGATTGTAATATGTCAAGAAAGCCATTAAAATGTTGTAAATGCACTAAATGTGCTAAAATGTTGTAATAGTGCCTTATTGGAAAAATATGCCTTAAAGGTCACTATGAGGTCTAGATGACCTTAGAGATAGTATTTTGGTTGGGTTAGAATGTTTTAATCCTTATAAAAGGTGTCTAAGAAATTCATGTTTTGAAATGGTCAAAGTTGACATGGTAGTTGTCAACTTGACAACTTGTATAAACCAGAAATTAGTGTAAAAGTCAATTTTGACTATTGTAGGGCAGTTTAAAGTTAGTTTTGGATTGGTTGTCAAGTGTAGAGGGTCTTTTAGAGGAGATCCATGTGAGTGTGAAAAGTATATAGAGTTTGGGTGTGTGGAGACCATGGTTAACGGTTTTGAATCAATAAAATAAAAACATTCTTGCAAACAGTCTTTTCTAGCCCTTGAGTACAGTCTTTATTTATGTACATTCAAATGCTTTGAACTAATATGTTTTGATTGGAAAATGGAGTAGAAACATTATATTATTAGCTCTCAAAATACACATGACTGATAAAATAAGACTCTTTGGGTTTTCAAAATCTTACTATACCTTTTGTATTCTATTACAATAGTCAACCAACTATATTCTCCTTCTTGCGACTACTTTGAACCTTATGAATAGCAATTGTGTTTTTCATAAATTCATGAGCCTCTTTATATCAGTGGCATTCATTGGTTTTACATTATCCATATCAGTGTATTTCATTCCTAGTATGTGAGTATGTCTTGAAAAATCACTTATTCACTATCACCATTATATTATTTCCACTATCTTGATGCTTTGTAACATTTGTTAGAAACGTCATTCTTTTGACTGCTCCATATATTCATGTTTATCACTTCTCTCTATGTATTTGTTCTAAGATTCTATATACCTCTTTTTTCAGGCCAGTATCTATTTTGTCCTCTTCACTTGTTGATGATGGATAAGCGATCAGTTTCAAAGATATTGTAGGCATGTCTATGAGAGGGAAATCATACCTTGATTTACTTTCTTGGGTGATTTTTCTTCCACTATGACATACACACATGCGCACATACAGACAACATATACAACCTTCACCTATATATAAGAGTTGATTAGAGAAGCAATATGTACAGGTGATGAACATGCAGATTTTCCTAAGCACTACTGGGAGCTTACCCGGCAATAGATGTACTATTGTGAAAATCATCTGGAGTCCATTTTTTGTTGGGTCTCGCTCCCAGTAGTGGTTGGTCAAATCTGCATATTTTTCACCTGTGCATATACCTTAACTAAAAATACATAACTTCCATTCCAACTGTAGGAATGGTCTATAAATTAGTGAAACATTTCCTCTAATTTATTATTTTATAATTCCAAAGTTATAGATTTTTGTGAAGAGATTTGGTCATGTATTTGTTAGAATAACTGAGAGGGAGGGTGAATCAGTGGCCTTAACAATTATTCCAAAAGATCCAACCAAAAACTTATCTCTTAAATATAATACCTTCAGTTATCTTACAATCCCAATTTCATCAAGATATATGCCATAAATAATCTTAACAAATATAAACTGCCCAGTAAGATATATTGTTTATCTTTTCTAGACTTTACCGAGTAGCAGCAAATAAACTTAGTGTTAATCGACAAATCCAATTTCAATAATGTGTAAAACAAAATATCAATGAAATGAAACATATACACATTTGACACATAGATTTTAACATGGAAACCCAATATGGGAAAAACCACCTAGGACTGGTAACCCAAAATATTTTCACTCTTCTGAAGTGAGATCAATGAAGAGACAACCATGTTAAAGGTTACAATACGCACTGTTAAGTGCGACCTTGTTAGAGGATTTAAAACCAATAGTTTGTCTTTTGAACTAGCACTCACTATGTTTTCAACAAGAAAACCTTTTGATACTCTTGAGTATCTCAATAAAATAAGGACTATTAAATCCCACTCGGTTGAGATATTTTCTGAATCAATGGTTAAACTGATACAGTAAATGATCTGTTCAAAATACAACTTTGATTTGCAAATATTCAGATCTATTTTTAGTCCAATAATACCTCTTTGATCAATATATACTTTAGTTCCTTTGCTTTCTTTATTTATTCTGCTTGGTGAATGCTCTATCCTCTGTTGCTCAGTGTCTGCAGAATTCCTTAGCTCTATGCTTCAACCTGTATAATTAGATCTGCATGAAGAGTTCTATCTTCACACAAAATATACTCAGCATTCCTTTCTTTGATAATGAATTCCTTGTCTCTTTATATATACATGATTAGCCGCTCAATCTCCTTGATTTTTTCATAGATCTCTCCTTGATTCGTAAAACTTGCCATGATTTTCTTTATCCTATAAATCTCTCCTTGATAACTGTGAATAAAACATGCTTTTAATCTCCTTCCTTGCTTTAGCTTAACTGATCATTGATAATAAAATAATCAATTAGTTAATCTCTAAATTGTAGCTCTGCCAGCTATGCAATTTTGTCATTCTTTAACTCCATTTATGCTCAGTCATCAACTTCAGTTATGCTCATTCATTAACTCCACTTATGCTCGGTCATTAACTCTTACTCGGTAACACTTTCCCAGTTACTATTGTGCTCGGTATATACTGTGAACTACTCGGTGTTCACTGTCACTCAGTGTATACAGACCTTTTATGTTTTATCGACTACATAAACTTTGTCTCTTCGAATCTTCAAGGTTATGAAAATTTGTGTATGAACAATCAAACCATATCAAATTGACATCAATGACAATACAATCCATTAACTGATTTAATGTCTTGCATTCACTTTTGTAGCTCGATGATCATCAACTTATCATCTTCAATCATTCAATTAGTTATAGTTCATCAATATTTCCCTTTGGCATTGATGGAAACACAATATGAAATATACATTATAAAACATGCCATAACATACCAAAATTATTTTTCTATAACCAATTCAAATACCTAAATCTCAGTAAGCTCTTCTCGCTCAGATTTAAGATGTTTAATCACTACAAAAAAAAATGTTTACCATACAACTCTCCCTGTAGATTTGATTCTTTTGTGTGCTCTCCCTTTCTTCATTCCCTTCAATAGATAGGTGTAGCAATTTTGTCTTCTGATTCTGTCTCTCCCTTTCTTGTAGAATCTCTTCTCCCTTTTTTGGATAGATATGCAGTGTTAACTCTCTCCAATTCTCTCCCTTTGATGGATGGTTATTTCATTGACAATAACCTTTATATATTCTCTCCCTTTCTTTTGTAGAATCTCTTCTTCCTGATGGATATTTCATTGAATCTTTCTCTCCCTTTGATAGTAATGCCAAAAAATATATATAGCTTTGTAGTAGCCAACAATATCTCTAGTGTGTGGTTCAGATAAGTACCTTCAGTGTACTGATATGTCATTGCAGTCCATATCTCAGCTTGCATCAACAGGATTAATCTTCTGATAATGTGTAGGTTGATGCAACCTCCTAGTAAGCCTAGTGACCATTAGACAAGGGACAAACCCCTAGTCTATTCCTCGAGTATTCAAATGTATCTTTTGGCAATGGTTTTGTGAATATGTCTCCTAGTTGTTCTTTGGATTGTACATATTCCAATATTACATGTTTCTCTTGTACTTTTTCCCTCAAGTAATGATGCTTAATAAATATGTGCTTTGTCTTAGCATGAATCATAGGGTTCTTTGAAATGTTTATAGCACTTTTGTTATCACAATATATAATTACTAGGTCAAGAGTTTCCTCATTCATACCTTTCAGCAATTGCTTGATTCATGCAATGCTAGAACAATTTGCAGAAACTGCTACATATTTTGCTTCTACAGTTGATTGAGATACGCATCCTTGCTTTTTACTTATCCATGTGACAACTCTGTCACCCATAAAGAATGCTCCTCTTGTAGTGCTCTCTATCATCTATGTTTCCAGCCCAATTAGCATCAGTATAAACTTGTAGCTCAAATTTGCCTTCTTTATTGTTCATAGTCTTCAGTATTCTTTAAATATCTCAAAATTCTTTTAACAGCAATCATGTGTGATTCCTTAGGGTTAGCAGAGAATCTTGTAACTATACCAACTGCATGTTCTATATCAGGTCTAGTGTGTACAACATACAATATTTTACCAATCATAGATCTATATAAGGTCTGATTTACCTTGGTTGTCTTGTCTTCCTTTGTCAATTTGCATCCAAATGCCATAGGTGTTCCAACTGGTTTGGAGTCATCCATCTTGAATATCTTCAGAACTTCTTTGATGTATTTTTATTGTGTGATGTAGATGCCTTCAACCTGTTGTAGAATCTGTAGACCAAGAAAAAAATTGATCTCTCCAAACATTGACATTTCAAATTCTTTTCTCATTTCATTAGAAAATGACTTGCATATCATATCATTACCTCCAAATACGATATCATCAACAAATATCTCAGCAATCAAAATCTTATCATCAGTATCTCCTTTCAAAAATAGATTATTGTTGTCACTTGTTCTAAAAAATCCAATACTAATGAGATAAGAGTGAAGTCTTTCATACCATGCTCTCAGTGCTTGTTTCAATCCATACAAGGCTTTGTGTAGTTTACAAACCATGTTCCTCTTGTTAGGATCAACAAACCCTTCAAGTTGTTCAATGTATACCTCCTCTTATACTATTCTATTCAGAAATACAGATTTAACATCTATTTGGTATACTTTGAATCCTTTAAAAGCAACATAAGAAAGTATAATTCTTACTCCTTCTAGTCTAGCAACGGGTGCAAAGGTTTCTCCATAGTCAATACCTTCTTCTTGTGCATACCCTTTGCATACCAGTCTTGCTTTGTTCCTTGTGACTTATCCATTCTCATTAAGTTTTTTTCTAAAAATCCATTGGGTGCCAATGACATTTTTTTCATTTGGTCTAGGTACTGATGTCCATATTTTATTCTTCTCAATCTGTTCAATCTCTTCATTCATTGCACTAACCCATTCTTGATTCTCAAGTGCAGCATTAACATATTTAGGCTCAAAATTACAAATCAAACATCTATTTTTAAGTGCCTTACTTCTTGTTCTCATTCCTGCTCTTTTTTCCCCTATGATCTAATCCTGTGGATGGTGTCTTCTGACATATTTCGCACGTACAGGTTCAGATCTTTGTTCTTCATTTTTATCTTTATCACTCAGTTCAGCATTGTGAGCATTTCCCTGATTCTCGGTGTGTGCAACTTGTTTCTTGGTTGCATTGTTCTGTCACTTAGGCAATGTGTCAGGTTCTTCAATGTAGAAAAACCTATTGTAATCTTCAAGTTCCTTTCTTCTTTCCTCATCATTTTTCTTAGAAAATTCATCCACTTAAACATTTGCACTCTCAATTATTTTGTTAGAATATTTGTTCACACATTTATAAGCTTTGATTTTAGAAGAATATCCTAGAAATATTCCTTCATCACTTTTAGAGTCAAGTTTCCCATTTCTATCATCTTTCAGTATATAATATTCACTTCCAAAAATTCTAAATTAACTCGCATTTGGTGTGTATCCATACCATAGCTCATAAGGTGTCTTATTTGTCTCTTTCTTCAATTGAACTCGGTTTAGTGTATAGATAGTAGTAGTTATAGCTTCTCTCCATCATGTTTTTTGATACCTTTTTCAATCATCAGTGTTATGACACAACCAACAATTGATATATTCCTCCTTTCAGCAATGTCATTTGTTGTGGTGTTCTTGGTGCAGAAACCTGTCTTGTAATCCCATATTCATTACAAAATTTAGTGAATTCATCATAAATAAATTCTCCTCCTCTATCTGATCTTAAACATTTCAGTTATTTTCCACTTTGTTTTCCAACTTTAGCTTTATACCATTTGAACATCTTAAATGCTTCAGATTTCTCTTTTAAGAACATGACATTCATCTCCTAGAATAGTCATCAACAACAGAATAAACTATCTATCACCATGATAGCTCTTTGTTCTCATTGGTCCACATAATTCAGAATAGCATTAAATGAGTAGGTTTTTCTCTTGAAACTAGACTTTGTCATTTTTTCTATTTGACAATTCTTACACATAACATGGTCAGGCTTTGAAATACTCAGTAGGCCTCTCACTTTTCTTTTCTTACTTATCTTAACCATGTTGTCAAAATTCACATGACATAACCTTTTATGCCACAACCAAATGTCTTCATTTCTATCTAATAAACAAGTGGTCTCAATATTATCAAGTAAAATAGATTACCTTTTTCTTTTTCACCAGTACTGATCAACTTTCATGTTCCATTATAGATCATTGCCTTTTTGTTCTCAAATGCAACTCGGTGTCCTGTGTTGTTCAGTTGTGAAACACAACATATTATAGTTAATTCCTTTCACCCAATATGCATTTTCACATCTGATCAGATTATTCAACATGATGGTACCTTTTCCTTCAATTGGGCAAGGTGAGTCATTACCCATCCTAACTGATCCACCATTATAATATTTAAAAGTTTCAAACTTTTCTTTATCTCCATTCATGTGATGAGTACAGCCACTATCAATAATCTAGACATCATTTTTGATAACTTTAGATATGAGTGTTGTTTCAACATACCTTTCTTCTTCGTCTGAATCATCCTTCATAGCAACAAATACTACCTCAATATCTTCATCAGAATCAGTATCAAAATTTTCATCTTTGTTCTCAACTAGGTAAAAAGCCTTATTTCCTTTGTCCTTGTAATCTTGGTTACCTCTTCTGTCAGAGTGTTAGTTACTTTTTTAGTCTTGGTCATCACTTCTGTCATACTTCTTTTCATAAGATTTGTCATTGTCTCTTTCATCCTTTCTCTTGTTAGGGCATCTGGCAGCAAAATGTCCAATATCTTTGCAATTAAAATAGACCAATGGTAGTTTACCTTTATATATTCCTTTACCTATATGTAATCTCCTATCCATTAGTGCTTCAAGTTCATCAAGTTATTTCTCATCACTATCACTGTCACTATCATTTCTCATAGTGTGTTTGTTACTAGGTTTTCTTATTTTCAGAGAAGACTCGAATGCAGACTCAATAGTAGGTAAGACATTGTTTTCATAGTTGTTTATCTCAAATGAAATAATTCTACCAATAAAACTATCAAGAGTAACATTGTTACTAGCTATTGCTCTCATTTCTTGAATTACAGATACTCTAATAGCATAAATATGCAGTAAGGTTCTCAAGATTTTACTTACAACTATTTCTTCATCAAGTACTCCTCCTACTCCATGGATAGCATTATAACTTCTTTTATTCTATCATAGTACTGAGTGATGTTCTCTCCTTTCATTCTCAGGTCATCAAACTTTCATCTTAGGCTTTCACCTTTAGCTCTCAGCACATTGGCATCTCCTTCATGTACTAGCTTGAGTTTTTCCCACATTTTCTTTGCAGAGGTGCATGATTTCACATCTTCAAATTCAGCATCGGTTAGTGAAGAAGCAAGTTCTATCATCATAGAATTGTGTTCATGTTTCTCTCTCAATTTATCAATAGTCAGAGGTCCAGTAGGTGCAACATATTCAGTATCCAAGTGTTGTGTAACATCATTTCTAATACCAGATAGATGAATTTTTATCCTTCTTTTCCATGATGCAAAGTTGTCCTTGTTAAACTTAGCCACATCCCTTTAACTCATCTTGTGATCTTTAGCTTAAGTCAATTTAAACTTTTCTTCGAAGCACCAAAGCTCTAATATCAATTGTTAGAATAATTGAGAGGGGGGTTAATTAGTGGCCTTAACAATTATTCCAAAAGATCCAACCAAAAACTTATCTCTGAAATATAATACCTTTAGTTATCTTACATTCCCAGTTTCATCAAGATGTATGCCATAAACAATCTTAACAAATATAAACTACTCGGTAAGGTATATTGTTTATCTTTTCTGGACTTTACTGAGTAGAAAAAAATAAACTTAGTGTTACCCAACCAATCCAGTTTCAATAATGTGTAAAACAAAATATCAATGCACTGAAACATATACACATTTTACACAGATTTTAGCGTGGAAACCCAAAATGGAAAAAACCACCTGGGACCGGTAACCCAAAATATTTTCACTCTTCTGAAGTGAGCTCGGTGAAGATCCAACCATGTTAAAGGTTACAATACACACTGTTAAGTGTGACCTTGTTAGAGGATTTAAAACCAACAGTTTGTCTTTTGACCTAGCACTCACTATGTTGTCAACAACAAAACCTTTTGATACTCTTAAGTATCTCAATACAATAAGGACTGTTAAATCCCACTCGGTTAAGAGATTTTATGAATCAATGGTTAAACTAATATAGTAAATGATCTGTTAAAAATACAACTTTGATTTGCAAATATTCAGATCTATTTTTAGTCCAATAATATCTCATGTTCAACATATACTTCAGTTCCTTGCTTTCTTTCTTTATTCTACTTGGTGAATGTTTTTTCCTCTGTTGCTTGGTGTCTGCAGAATTCCTTGGATCTATTCTTCAACCTGTATGATCATATCTACATGAAGAGTTTTATCTTCACACAAAATATACTCAACATTCCTCTCTTTGTAATGAATTCCTTGGCTCTTTATATAGACATGATTAGTCGTTCAATCTCCTTGTTTTTGTCGTAGATCTATCCTTGATCTGTAAAACTCGCCATAATTTTTTTTATCTTGTAAATCTCTCCTTTAGTTTTATTTTGTAAATCTCTCCTTGATAACTATGAATAAAATGTACTTTTAATCTCCTTCATTGCTTTAGCTTAACTGATTGTTGATAATAAAACAATCAATTAGTCAATCCCTAAATTGTAGCTCTGCCAGCTAAGAAATTTTTTCATTCTTTAACTCCAATTATGCTTGGTCATCAAATTCAATTATGCTCGGTCATTAACTCCAGTTATGCTCGGTCATCAACTCTTTCTTGGTAACACTTTCTCAGTTATTGTTGTGCTCGATATACACTGCGAGCTGCTCGGTGTTCACTGTCACTCGGTGTATACGAACCTTTTGTGTTTTACCGACCACATAAACTTTGTCTCTTCAGATCTTCAAGGTTATGAAAATATGTGTATGAACAATCAAACCATATCAAGTTGACATCAATGAAAATACAATACATTAACTGATTTAATGTCTTGCATTCACTTTTGCAGCTCAATGATCATCAACATATCATCTTGATACATTCAATCAGTTATAGTTCATCAATATTAATAATGCCCTAGTGGATTGTTTGCATAAGTTTCAGACTGTAATGACATTATTTAATGAAGTTTCAAAGGTTTGGACATGAAATGATAAACTTTTCATGGATAGAAGTATTGAAGAAGGTAGATGGGATGTATTGTGACCTTTTTTAGATGAATAGGTGATGAAACTATGAGTATTTGTATCCATTATATCATTGTTTAGCAAGTATGATTTGTGACAGTCAACAAATAGGAAATACTTGATCTAATAATCAAATGGAGGCTTGTTCATGAAGGATATGTTATTCTTGATGAACTATAACTGATTGAATGTTTGAAGATGTTAAGTTGATGATCACCAAACTATAGAAAGTTAATGCAAGACATTAAATCAGTTAATGTATTGTATTGTCATTGATTTCAACTTGATATAATCTAATTGTTTGTATACAAATATCAAAAGACTTCATAGAACCAGAAAGATAAAGGTTATGCTATCAGTAATGCATAAAAGTTCAGTATGCACCAAGTGACTACAAACACCAATGGGCAGTTCACCCTGACAGATAGAGAAACCTGAGAGAAATTTCACAGTGATACCCGAGAAAGAAACCAGAGAAAGCATTATCAAAGAGTAGAATCACAAGCATTACCGATGAGCAGAATCACAGTGTAACCCGACGGACAGACAACCCCGACGGAGATGCCCGAGGAGAACTGAAGTGTTGACTGAAGCTAAAAAAGAGTTAAAATACCAAAAAGAACTGAAGTTCAGAAATGACAAAAGACTTAACTGGCAAGAGCTAAAGAAGGAGTTAACTGGTTATTAATATTATTTTCATTGACAAGTTAAAAGCCAAAGATAAGTGAGAGATTTAAATTTTTTTTATTGCAGTTGTCTAAGAGAAATCTACAAGATAAAACTGAATTATAGTTTTAAAGAAAGATTGGCTAGAATTGCAAATCACACCAAGGACAAGAAATTCAAGAACTGAGAAATGGTTAAATCATGTCTATAAAGAGACAAGCTAATTGATTGTGAATTAGGGGTGATAGAGAAGAGGATGTTGGAGAGATACTAGTGAAGAACAAATTTATACAACCCTGATCAATCAAGCTAAGGAAATAGCTAAATATTTGTGCGAACACCGAGAAATAGAGAAGCATAGCATCACTGAGCAGAAAGAAGTGGAGAAAAGGTATTGTAAGGAGACATTGATCATAAAGGTATTATGAGCTTACAATAGATCTAAAAATCTACAAAGTATAGTTGTATATGTGAACAGATCATTTACTGTTTCAATTTAACCATTGGATTAGAAAGTCTCTTAACCGAGCAGGACTTAACAATTCTTTATATATTGAGATACATCCCAAGGATTATCAAAAGGTTTGGTCATGAATATAGCATAGAGATGCCAGATATCAAGTGACAAACTACACTGGGTTTGGTCATAAAGATAGCATAGAGATGCCATATATCAAGTGACAAACTATTCTATTTAAATCCTCTAACAAGGTCGCACTTAACAGTGCATTTGTAAGCTTTAAAAAGGTTAGCTCTTCACCGAGCTCACTTTAGAAGAGTGAAAATTTTGGGTTACCGGTCCCAAGTGGTTTTTCCCTTAACATGGTTTCCACGTTAAAAAATCATGTGTCAATGTGTTTATGAGTCATTAATTTAGTGTTTTTCATTACGCATAACTAATCTGGATTGATCATTATACACTAAGTAATTTACTATATTTTGGTAAATAAAAGAGTGCTAATTGGTAAATAGTAAGAATAAGGTTTAACAGTGAACTCTGAGCAGTAGTTATTTGTTGATATTATTTTAAGGCATTCATCTTGTAGGACTTAAGATAACTAGAGGCTTATAGTTGTGGTAATAAGTTTATGGGTTAATTTAGTGGAATGTTCTTTAGGCTACTGATTTACCCACCCCCCCCTCCCCCCCTCCCCTCCTCTCAGTTATTCTAACAATTGGTATCAGATCTTGTGTTCTTAGAAGGAAGGTTTCAAGACCTAAGCAAAAGATCAAAAGATGAGAAAACGAGATGTGCCCAATTGAACAAGGACAACTTTGCATCATGGAAAAGCAGGATAAGATTCCACCTATCAGGTATTGGAAATGATGTTACTCAATACTTGGATACTAAATATGTGTTTCCTACATGACCTCACACAATTGAGAAATTAAGAGAAAAGCATGAGCATAATTCTGTAATGATAGAACTTGCTTCATCACTCTCTGATGTTGAATTTGAAGATGTCAAAACTTACACCTCTGCAAAGAAAATGTGGGACAAATTGAAGTTGGTACATGGAGGAGATGCTAATATACTAAGAGCTAAGACAAAGAGCCTAAGAGGTAAATTTGATGACCTAAGAATGAGAGAAGGAGAAAATATCACTCAGTATAGCTGCAGAATAAAAGTAGTCAATGTTATCCGAGGAGTTGGAGGCATACTTGAAGAAGAAATAGTGGTAAGTAAAATCCTAAGAACCTTACTACTTGTATATGCTATTAGAGTATCTGATATACAAGAAATGAGAGCAGTAGCCAACAATAATGTTACTCTAGATAGCTTAGTTGGTAGACTAATTTCATTTGAGATGAATAACTTTGATAATGGTGTCTTACCATCTATTGAGTCTGCATTCAAATCTTCTTTGAAAATAAGTAAGTGAAGTCATAAACACACTAATGGACAGAAGATTGTAGAGAGGCAAAGGTAGATACAGAGGTAAATTACCACTTGTATGTTTTAATTGTAAAGAGATTGGACACTTTTCTGCTAGATGTCCTAATAGAAGAAAAGATGACAGAATTAATGACAGATCAATAAAAATAAGTTTGATAGAAGTGATAACAGATATTACCAAAGAAACCAACAATCTGACAGAAGAGATACCCAAGACTACAAGGACAAAGGGAAGAAATCTTGTTACCTGGCTAAGAACAGAGATAGAGATACTGACACTAAATCTGATGAAGACATTGAGATGTTATTTGTAGCCATGAAGGATGATTCAGACAAACAAGAAAGGTATGCAGAGACTGCACTCATATCTAAGGTTAGTAAGAATGATGTATAGATTATAGATAGTGGCTACACTCACCACATGACCGGTGATAAACAAAAGTTTGAAAATTTTGAGTACTATAATGGTGGATCAGTAAGAATGGGTAATGACACACCTTTCTAGTTGAAGGTGAAGGAACCATAATGTTGAATAACCTGATCAAATGTGAAAATGTATAATGGGTAAAATGACTTAACTATAATGTATTAAGTGTTTCACGGGTGAACAACATAGGTCACCGAGTAGAATTTGAGAACAAAAAGGCAAAGATCTTCAATGAATCAAGAAGGTTGATTAGAACTGGTGAACAGACAAAAGGTAACCTATTCTATCTTGATGATATAAACACTACTTGTTTAATGGCTAGAAACAAAGACATATAGTTGTGGCATAAAAGAGTATGTCATGTGAATTTTGACAACATGATAAAGATAAGCAATAAAAGGAAAGTAAGAGGCTTATCGAGTATGTCAAAGTCTGAGCATATCATGTGTAAGAATTGTCAAAAAGGTAAGATGAAAAAATTTAGTTTCAAGATAAAATCTCATACGTCTAATGCTATTCTAGAATTAGTCCATACTGATCTATGTGGACCCATAAGAACAAAGAGTTACTATGGTGATAGATATTTCATTCTCTTTGTTGATGATTATTCTAGAATGATGACAATTATGTTCTTAAAAGAAAAATCATAAGAATTCAAGATGTTTAAATGGTATAAAGCTATGGTTGAAAAATAAAGTGGTAAGGAACTAAAATGCTTAAGATCAGATAGAGGAGGAGAATTTTTTTCTAATGATTTCACTAAATTTTGCAATGAGCATGGAATTAAAAGACAGGTTTTTGTACCAAGAATACTACAGCAAAATGGGATTGTTGAAAGGAGAAACAGATCCATTGTTAATTGTGCAAGAACACTAATGATAGATAAAAGAATCACTCAAACATTCTAGAGGGAAGTTGTCAATACTGTTGTCTACACATTCAACAGAGTACAATTGAAGAAAGACACCAAAAAGACACCCTATGAGCTATGGTATGGATACACACCCAATGTAAGTTACTTCAAACTTTTTGGTAGTCAATGTTATATTTTGAAAGATGATAGAAATAGAAAGCTTGACTCCAAAAGTGATGAAGGTATCTTTCTAAGGTATTCTATCAAGAGCAAGGCTTATAAATGTCTTAACAAGTCCTCTAACAAAATAATTGAAATTGCAACTATCAGAATAGATGAATATGTAGAGAAAAATGATGGGGAAAGAAGAAAAGAACCAGAAGACTACAACAGGTTTGTTTACACTGAAGAACCTGACACTCTACCTGAGCAATAGTGTATCGCTCCCGAGCAACAGAACATTGCACCCAAGCATCAGGCTGCAAACACTGAAAATTAGGAAAATGATGTTTCAAGCGATGGAGATTAGAATGAAGTTCAGAATGATGATTAGAATGATGAAAAAAGAGTTGAACTGATACTTTCCAAGTATGTCAAAAGACACCATCCACAGAACCGGATCATAGGAGACAAGAAGGCTGGAATGAGAACAAGAACTAAGTCACTGAACACTAGATGTTTAATTTGTGATTTTGAGCCTAAATCTGTTAATATTGCACTTGAAAATGAAGAATGGGTCTGTGCTATGAATGAAGAAATAGAATAGATTAAGAAGAACAAGACATGGACACTAGTACCGAGACCAGTTGACAAGAATGTCATCGGTACCAAAAGGATATTCAGAAACAAGCTGAATGAGAATGGAGAAGTCACAAGGAACAAAGCAAGGTTAGTATGCAAGGGGTATGCACAAGAAGAAGGTATTGATTATGGAGAAACCTTTGCACCAGTTGCTAGACTAGAAGGAGTAAGAATTCTTCTTGCTTATGTTGCATCCAAACGATTCAAGGTATACTAAATGGATGTCAAATCTGCATTCCTAAATGGAATACTAGAAGAAGAGGTATACATTGAACAACCAGAAGGGTTTTTTGATCCAAACAGGAGGAGCATGGTATGTAGACTACACAAAGCCTTTTATGGATTGAAACAAGACCTAGAGCCTGGTATGAAAGACTTCACACATATCTCATAAGCATAGGATTTGTAAGAACAAGTGAAAATAGCAATCTGTACTTAAAAGAATATTATAATGATAATACTCTGATTTCTGAAATATTTGTTGATGATATCATATTTGGCAGTAATGATATGTTATGTAAATCCTTTGCTAATGAAATGAGAAAAGAGTTTGAGATGTCAATGTTTGGGGAGATCAAATTCTTTCTTGGTCTACAGATTCTTCAACAAGATGCAGGTATATATATCACACAATCCAAATACATCAAGGAAGTGTTGAAGATATTCAAAATAGAAGATTCCAAACTAGTTGGAACACCTATGGCAACTGGATGTAAGGTGACAAAAGAAGATAACTCAAATCAGGTAAATCAGACCTTATATAGATCAATGATTGGAAAACTAGTGTATGTTGTTCATACTAGACCAGACATAGCACATGCAGTTGGAATATTTGCTAGATTCTTTGCTAATCCCAAAGAATCACACATAACTGCCATCAAAAGAATTCTGAGATATCTAAAGAACACCAAGGAGTATGGCTTATGGTATAAAAGAGAAGGAAAATTTTGAGTTTCAAGTCTATACAGATGTTGATTAGGATGAAAACTTAGATGACAGAAAGAGCACAACTGGAGGAGCATTCTTCATGGGTGACATACTTGTCACATAGATCAATAAGAAGCAAGGATGCATCTCACAATCTACTGCAGAAGCACAATTTGTGGTTGCTGCTACAAATTTCTCTAACATTGCATAGATCAAACAGTTACTAGAAGGTATGAATATGAAAATTCTTGAGCCAGTGATTATCTATTGTGATAATACCAGTGCAATAAACATTTCTAAGAATCTTGTCATGCATGCTAAGACTAATCATATTGTAATCAAGTATCATTAATTAAGAGAACAAGTGTAAGAGAAAGAGGTGATACTAGAATATGTTCAATCCAAGGAATAATTAGCTGATATATTCACAAAGCCATTGCCTAAAGATATATTTGAGTACCTGAGAAAAAGACTAGGGGTCTGACCCTTGTCTATTGGTCAGTAAGCTGACTAGGAGGCTACATCAACCTACACATAATCAGAAGATCATTCATGTTGATGCAAGCAAAAATATGAACTGCAAAGATACATCAGTACACAACAAGGTACATATATGCACCGAACACCAGTCATTATATTGTTGATGGATAGAGAAATTCAAGGAGTATCATAAAAAGGTGAAAGGATATAACTTTGGCATGATCAATATATACTTTGGCATTGTTGTCAAAGGGAGATAATATCCTAAGAAATCAAGATGGGAGAGAATATCCAAAGGGAGAGATTACATATGAAATATCCATCATGACTATCATAAGGGAGAGATGACTTGAGATGAATTTAGAGAGATGTAACCTGTAAGGGAGAGAATATCAAAAGGGAGAGAAGTGTCATGAGACAGAGATGACTTAAGGGAAAGAGTACTCTATATTGTTGTCAAAGGAAAAAGAGATGATCAAGGAGAGGAACAGTCAAAGGGAGAGACAACATCAAAGAAAAAATTAGAAGCTGCTACATCTATCCAGTGAAGGGAATGAAGATTGAAGAGAGCACTTTGCAAGAAACAAATCTAAGCTATATAAGCTTACCGAGAGTTGGACATTTGTATTGGTTATAGAACAAAAATATTGGTTGATTGATGAACTACAACTAATATATTTCATATTGTATTCGTAATTATAGTGTGATAATGTAGTGTGTTGCCATCAATGCCAAAGGGAGAAGTTGATAAACTATAACTGATTGAATGTTTGAAGATGTTAAGTTGATGATCACCAAGCTGCAAAAAGTTAATGCAAGACATTAAATTAGTTAATATATTGTATTGTCATTGATGTCAACTTGATATAATTTGATTGGTTCATATACAAAATATCAAAGACTTCAGAGAACCAGAAAGATAAAGGTTATGCTATCAGTAATGCATAAAAGTTTAGTATGCACCAAGTGACTACAAACACCGACGGGCAGTGCACCCCGACGGATAGAGAAACCTGAGAAAAAATTTAGAGTGATACCTAAGCAAGAAACCTGAGAAAGCATTATCGATGAGTAGAATTACCAATGAGTAGGATCACAGTGTAACTCGATGGACAGAAAACCCTGGCGGACAGACAACCCTGACGGAGATGCCCAAGGAGAACTGAAGTGTTGACCAAACCTAACAAAGAGTTAAAACACCGAAAAGAATTTAAGTTCAGAAATGAAAAAAGACTTAGCTAGAAAGAGCTAAAGAAGGAGTTAAATGGTTGTTAATATTATTTTCATAGACAAGTTAAAAGCCAAAGATAAGTGAGATATTTAAAGTTGTTTTATTCCAATTGTCTGAGAGAAATCTACGGGATAAAATTGAAGTAAAGTTTTAAAGAAAGATTGGTTAGAATTGCGGATCATGCCAAGAACAAGAAAGTCAAGAACTGAGAAAGAGTGAAATCGTGTCTATAAAGAGACAAGCTAATTCATTTTGAATTAGGGGTGAATATAGAAGAGGATGCTGGAGAGATATTGGTGAAGAACAACTTCATACAGTCCTGATCAATCAAGCTAAGGAAAGAGCTACACATTTTTGTGGATGTCGAGCAACAGAGAAGCATAGCATCACCAAGAAGAAAGAAGTGGAGCAAAGGTATTGAAAGGAGACATTGATCAGAAAGGTATTATGAGCTTACAATAGATCTAAAAATCTGCAAAGTATAGTTGTATATGTAAACAGATCATTTACTATTTCAATTTAACCATTAGGTCAAAAAGTCTCTTAACCGAGTAGGACTTAACAATCCTTTATATAATCAGATACATCTCAAGGAGTATCAAAAGGTTTGGTCATGAAGATAGCATAGAGATTTCAGATATCAAGTGACAAACTATACTGGGTTTGGTCATAAAGATAGCATAGAGATGTCAAATTTCAAGTGACAAACTATTCTATTTAAATCCTCTAACAAGGTCGCACTTAACAGTGTGTTTGTAACCTTTAATACGGTTGGCTCTTCACCGATCTCACTTTAGAAGAGTGAAAATTTTGGGTTACCGGTCCCAAGTGGTTTTTCCCTTAACAGGGTTTCCACGTTAAAAATTCATGTGTCAATGTGTTTATGAGTCATTACTTCAGTGTTTTGCATTACACATAACTAATCTAGATTGATCGGTTATACACTAAGTAATTTATTATATTTTGGTAAATGAAAGACTGCTAATCGGTAAACAGTAAGAATAAGGTTTAACAGTGAACTCCGAGCAATAGTTATTTGTTGAGATTATTTCAAGGCATACATCTTGTAGGACTGAAGATAACTAGAGGCTTATAGCTGTGGTAATAAGTTTTTGGGTTAATTTATTGGAATATTTTTTAGGCCATTGATTGTAGACCAAGTTGGATCATGTGTTGTGTGTTTTAGTTGCTGGGAGGAACGTAGAAGTGTTGGGGAAGTCTATATGTAATGTGTGTGTGGATCCATTTAAAATTTGAGAGAATGATTATATAATTCAACAAGTAATATTCTTAGCATTCCTATCAAATATGAATAATGACTAGATTAAATGTACAATGCTTTGCAGTCAAAATCTATTTAATGGATTTACACTTGATTATATACAAGATAGTACTAATCCTAACTTTTGTTTATATTTGATGGATTACAACATTAATATCTTAATTTAGAGTATGGGAGACAAGTTTTTGGTATAATTATAGCCCAAATATTTTCCTGTGAAGAAAGACCGTGTCTAACAATATGAGCCCAGAACAAAATAAGGAGAGAATTGCTAGATTGTGGTCTAAGTTCAAAATAAAAGGTGATGGAAAATAATATTGTCCCTGCAAAAATTGCAAGGGATTTGTCATGCCCAAATTTTAGGGCAAAAACACAACAAATTTTTTATTTTTTTAATATAAAAAATCAATAAATGCAGTGTTGTTTTCAGTTGCGAGGATACCAAGTTTACTAACTAGTCCCAAAGTGAACATAGCTAATGAGTTTAGGTTTCGTTAGTAACAAGAGTAGCTAATAGGGTCAAGGGGAATCATGAAAACATGTCAACATCCCTCATCCCATAAATAAGTAACTAGGTTTAATCTGTTTAATCACCACATTGGTGCTATACCCCTAAACAGTCTAAGAAGGGAAATAAATTAATGATATAATTACATTGGTAACTATCTTTCTAAATAGGTCCCCCTTGGATTAGGTGTTATCATGATCTTAAATCTAGCATTAATGAAGCTGGTACAATTAATTTAATTACTCTTTTCATAGAGTTTGGTGAAGTGGATAATAATTAATATATTAGATTAACTTGGTTAATGATGTATTACAAAAAAATCTCTCTTTTTTTTGCAGTATATTAAAGTCTCATCTACAGTGTCTAAACCCACTAATTTTTAAATTTTCAAATATTATATAAATATTTTATTAAAACCAAACTAATTAATGCGAAGACACACATTTTATTATGCAACTTTTAATTATGTTGACTAACTTATTTGATTTTAACTTAATCACAATTCCATAAATTAAACTCTCAAAATAAATCTCTTGGACAAAAACATCTACATGTGATAGAAATTATTTAAATACATTATCAAGTCTTATTAAATATTTTATATTGCTTTAGCTACAAAAGCCCCTTTACCTAAAACATCAAAGTTATTTCTAAATGTGTCTAGTTAAATTAATTTGATAAAATAAGAAAAAACAAACACTCAAGAAGTTCCCACCTATAGATGAAAAATAATAATAAAAATAATATAGAACCATTTAATTATTTTTAGATTGTTTCTAAATAATTAAATCCAACTTTTTGATTAAAAAGCTCCACATTACAAAAGATTGCTATTTGAAATCTTTAGTAGAAATATTAATCTAAGTTATTCCAAAAAATATAAAATCCATTAAAACATTTACAATATTATTCTAAGATGATTAACATAACCCACTAAATAAATTTTAAAAAAAAAAGTGAAATTAAATGGGGTTTCTAATTCCTACCAAAAAGCTCAAACTTCATTTTTTTTATAAAATATATAAAATTCCACTAAGTGCTCAACCCTAACCCTAATTTCAAAATTAGGGTTGAGGGCATAAATAACAAAACAAAAAAAAAGCTCTCTCATTTCTTACTCATTTCCTTTTCTCTCTGAAACCCTAACTATTCTTTTTTTTTGTTCTTCATTAGATTTTAGATA
>MU225256.1:12299684-12319419 GCA_018584345.1 Thuja plicata | reverse complement strand
ACATGCTGAGATATGATTGACTCTTTCTTAGTATGTTGTCTATTCTTATGAATTTCATTGATATTTCCTTTGTCTACTGCTTGTTGGTGTGGTTTCGATGATCCGGCAACGTCAAATAAATAGGGTGTATGTGATAAGAGCTTCTACATTAAGGTGGAAAAGCCTCACATCCCTCGATCTTGTTTATTTCTACGCCAAGGGGAGGTCAAAACTATCTCCTTGATGGTTATTGCTATGTTTGTTTACTTGTGAGCTTTTACTATATCAAGCTGGAAACAATGTTCAGGTCACCTTGGATTTTGTGCCTCGGTGTTTACATTCATTTCCTATATTTTATCCGATGAAAGTCATATTCATATTCTTATGGTCGCAGCGGCACCAGTAAGGATTGTATTGACTCTGATGATCCAAAGCACCCGATGATGATAAATACGATGAGTCCAAAAACCAAAGTCCTAGGATTGCATTTAGCTTAGGCTTGCATTTGCATTGTAGGCTTGCATTCGCATCTTAGGCTTGCATTGTAGAAGTTTTGGTTCTCTCTTCATTTGTCTTCTCATTCTTCAAGGTCCTCATCTTTCACCATGGTTCTTCTTGACTGCATGAGTGTTCGGTCTTTGTTCTCGATCTTTGTGTGCGTCCTTTTGGCTAGTATCTGTTATATATTGTGAAGGCCCTGCATGAGATGATTAGTACCATTGCATTCATTGCATTACATTCATTTCCAAAAAATTGCATTTCCATAAATCCATTTGCATACATATATATCCAATTTCATTATGCATCCATTATAAGCATATCTCAAATCATACACAGCATTTATCCATCTAACATCTACCATAGCATTTTCATACATCAATAAAACACATGCATAAACATTTTCATATTCATTCATAAATCCATACATCTAAATCATATAGGAAATCATCTCATACAAATCTAAAAGCAATATAAACACATGTACAATGATGCCAAAAAAATTGAGCTCATATATATATCAATCGATCTGAATATACAAGGGTGCTTCTCGAGCACAACAGGTCAAAATGGTGGTACAATATACATCATAATCTAACCACCTAGAGGACGTGGAGGGGGGGCATCCCCTGCTGCTATGGAGGTGGACCCTATGGAGGTGGTCCCTGTGGAACAGCCTGAGTGCCAGCATACTCTGAAAAAGGAAGAATCTGATCTGTTTCCTCAGGAACTGCAAGAGTATACGCAGCATAATAGAAGGCCGCCTGAGCATCCTCATATCTGATATCCAACTATGCTCTGGCCAGTTCCTCTCGCAACTCTCAGACCTCACGGTCCCTCTCTGATATCCATGTATCTCTGATAACCACCTGTGTGTGAAGGTCATCCCGCTCCCTCTGCATCTGTCGCACTCTCTCCCGTGCTCTACGGAGAGCCTCCTGTAGCTGGGTCACCTGTCCTCCTGCTAGAGCGTCAGCCAGAACTGCATCAGCCATGACAGTATCATCACCCTACTCTGTAGCTCTATCCTGGCTACCACTAGGGCTAGCACCTACATCTGATCCCATAGGCCTCACAGGGATAGCAATCTACTGTGTACGTGGATGTACCACTCTATCCTGCTGCTGTAGTGGTGGCTGCTGTGGCTACTAACCCTGAGGCTGCTATCCCAGAAGAGGAACCTGTTGTGCCTGCTGTTGTGGTGGTGGCTGCACCATTGAAGGAATTTGGCCCATTGGAGATGTGAACCTAGGAAATTGATGGGCTAAGAGCTGATCTCTATATGCAGGTGTCACACCTGCATCTATCACTGTTGCCATATAATCCCATTGGGATGGCAGTACCCGGGTGTCTATCATGCTACGCCCCCTGTCCAGCTGCCTCTGCCAACCCTTCTTTGTCTCATCAACAAATCAAGCATATGTATAGTACTCAAGAGACACATCCTGAGGCCTCCCAAACTGGCGCAACACACATGTAAGCAGGAAACGCTCAATAACTATAATGGTACACCCTATTAGAGGACATGAATAGAACATGTATGACAACTCATGACGAGCATCGTCCCAGACCTTAGTAGCTACCCATGGTCGCCATATCACTGCAGCCATATCATCAATCTGTGCTTGCCACTGCTTAGTCTTACCCAGTGCGGGCTGGGTCACCAGACCGGCATATCTATAAATGTACGGCTCTAGTGGCTGCCGCGTATCATGGAAAATCGGCCTACATACAGGAAGGTGCTCCCAGGCCCAAATCTGTAATACCACTACTCCTGCTGCCATCGTGCGGGCACCCTGATACACAACCTCATGCATCTCATGATACATCTATGCAAGTATACACTCGCCCCATCCATATGTCACTACTGGTACATCTAGCATCTTCTGGAGCATAACACCCTAGCCACACTCCAAACCGTGCTGACCACGATCTGGTACCAGATGATAGCTCAGAAATAATGCGATAATGACTACCAATGGGTAATCTCGGCCATATGTGTGTATCAACTCCTCCCAGGAGATAGCTCAGCCCACTACCAACTGATCCTGAAAGATGGCACTCAAAGTCTGTGTACCATCTCTTGGCTGCGTGCAGTACTCAACGCGAGCTCCATGGAATGGCACTCTCAATATTCAGTATACATCCTTCGGAGTCACAGTCATCTCTCCCTGTGGCAGATGAAAATTATTCATCTCCGAATGGAAACGCTCAACCAAGGCCCCAAGTAATCTGTGATTTACCCGAATATTGGGTACATCATGCAGATATGTCAATCCTAACCCATCAATGTGGGCCTCGTTGGTGTCTGATAATCTCTGTTGTAACTCACCCATGACAGGATGATGGGACCTGAAACCAATATCTGGGAGATCGACCTACAACACAAAAGGACAAAATGGGATCAGTACCTCAACAATGATGATTTTCAAAGTAAAAGACAACAAATGCAACTATGAAACTACTCGACATACAGTTCAACTAGTTGACTCTGCGATGCAAGGAATTAACTTTTTTTGGTTTTTTTTTTCCATTTCCCATGCGAGAAAACTCTTTTCTCACGCGAGGAAAATCTAGTGTCGCACGAGCTTTCTAGCTCGCATGAAGCAGGATGTCTCTTTGCGTGAGATTCTAAGAATCTCACGTGTCTCACGCGCAATCTTCGCGCGAGCGCTAGTGAGGGGCCCGCACGCGGAATCCCCAAACTGCGCAAGGAAATAGTTTTCTCGCGCAAAGAGTGATCAGGACCGGCGTGAGGAAACTGCTTCCTCACATGACACTTGGAAAAAATGTGGTTTAAAAGCTAAAAAATTCAACTAACACTAAGAATGATAAATTTTTTGCAGAAATACAAGATCGAGTTATGAATACTCACAGGTGCGTCATACTCCGCTGGTCGGTTATGCTGTCGGGTGTGCTCAAATCGATGCATATGCACAGGAATTCTCTCAATGTTAGCTGGAACTCTCACCATCTCTAAAGTCAAAGGTGAATAATGATTTGACAATGACCCCTCCAGGCGTTATATAGCCTTTGACCTAATTTTTCAAAGTGCTCCATTTTCTGCAAAAATTGCACCCTTGGCTAATCGGACCATTCTGAATCCATTTTCGTGATCAAAATCAAAATTTGACACTCCTAAGAAGCTCAAAATCACATTTTAAAAATCATGGGGCTAACGTGATCAGACGCTTGTGCAGTCAACTTTTCTGATGTTGCTTCCTTGTCAAGATTATCTCTTGTTATCATTTTCTCAGCTTCTGCAATCTTCTCATCAAAGTCAACTCTCATCAATTCTGCTCAACTGTGGTCAAACCTAATCAATAAGACCTCTTGATCGCTCTAAAATGATTATTCTCTCTCTTGATCTATCTTTTTCTACGATTTCTCGCTCTCATCATTATGATGTGTCTTCTTTCGATTTTGCTCCCGAGGGGGCAGGATGATTGCATCATTGATTTTTTTGCATTATTCTTGAATTAGTATGATCTAAATCAAAACTCCTCATCACTAGGGGCATCTCATCACTTGGGGCATATTCAATTTTTTGTACCTTATGGTCAAAATTGGATATTCCATGATCTTGAATCTTTTTCATCTCGTCATCTATCTTACTAGGTATCTGAGAAATCTAACTCGGATCCTCAAGGATCATGCTTCATTCTAGGAGACAATCCTAAATTGATTATCTTTTGAGACAGGTATTGAGGCAATCTAACCCTGATTCCTGAAGGTTGAGCCTCATTCTGGGGACAGTCTTGTGAAAGATATCAATCTAACCAATGTCTGGGCGATCTAACCTGGACATTGGGGGACTAAGCTTCATTCTGGAGAAGATTCTTGAAATCTCATTAGGTATTGGGGCGATCTAACCCTAATTCCTAAAACTTACACTTCATTCTGAAGATAACTTTCAAAAACTCTTTAAATCATTATCTAGGTGATCTAACCTGGATCTCGGAGGGCTTACCTTCGTATTGGGGCAATCTAACCCTGATTCTGGAGATAGTCCTAGATCTTCATCAGCTCTCAGTGGACATTGGGGAAACCTAACCCCGATTCCAATCTTCACTTCAGACTATTCTTTGAATCAATGCACTGCTCGCACATCAATTCAAAGAGGGGAAAAATGTAACACCCCAAAATTGGCACCTACTAAACCTAATCAATTTTGGTGCATTTTCTTATCCTCGAAGTCCTATTGTATTAGGCAAATTCTTCTCCTGATTGACTTTAATTGACTGAGTTTCAAATGCAGAAAACCCAAATTTGCATAAATCTGACACTACATTTAATTCCTAATTCTCAAATGATTATTAGCTAAAACCCCTATGATTAATTGATTTAATCCTAAAGTCCTAAGTGCTTTTAATTAAATCAATTCCACCCCCTTTGGCTAATATACATAAAAGGAATTGAAAGGTTATTTAATTATTGAGTGAATTATCCTCAAAAAGAAATTCCATAATTCCATGTGAAAGCACACTTATGTGTCAATAATTCATTCTTTTATTTAAATAATCTTTGCTTATTTGTCTCAAATGGAGAATGAAGAGACAACTGTTTCTTTTCAACAAACTCTTCATCCTCTTTCCATGGTTTTCTATAAATTGGACTTATTTTCTTCATTAGAGGAGGACTTTTTGGAAGAGCATCAATACTATAGGCAATTCACTTTTGATTTCATGCTTTAAGCTCATTTGCATAATTAGGCTAATATTTCAATTGGAATTAATGATATATGCTTTCATCTAATATTCATTTTCATATCTAGTATTTCAATTTTATGTTCTCAATTCTTTTCATAGATTACAAGCTTTCAATTCTAGACTAAGAGTATTTACTTTCTTTTGCTAGTTTAATTACATCTTTACTTCCATAGAATAGCTGCAAATCATTCTTAGATTAGTGCAATTTAGTTTCTTAGTTTAAATTGTATCTCTTTACATAGGCTAGTTGCAAATTTCTCATAGAATAATGGCATATCTCATTTTCATGCATTCTTAAATCCTCCATGTTAGCAATGGTCGAGTTGTTGGCTCTCATTCTGAGGGTAAAGTTCAAAATCCACATCTAATTAGGAGGCAACAGGTCGCTTCAATCGTATTCGTAGAGTAAACAATTCATGTTTGTCTTTGTGAATTAAGCGATTGTGTAAGGACTATGTTGTGTTTGTGTTGAATTCAGAGGTCCACATTCAGCATACAACAAAGTGCAATATTATTTTCTTTAAGCTCAACCTTTAGTCTTCTTGAGCTCCAAGCAACAAGGATAAATCTGCAAATATAAAATAAACAAGAGGACCATGGGAAGCTCACCTCCCAGCCTAGGCCTCTAAGAGGCCACCCCCGAGCTTGGGGGAACCAAGAATAGGTAGGTACCACTCAAGAAAAAGAATAAAAATAAAAATAAACAGCAATAAGAAAAACAATAACACAACAATAAATTTTCTCCCAAGGCTTAACACAAGGAGCTTTTATACAAGCTTTCCAAAGGTGAAGGTGGACCAAGTACCCTTATGGGAGAATAAGGAAAATACAAGGTTACAAGTCTTTAACAAGGCTCTATTCTCATATCTACAAAATGTAGTATAACATCACATCTCCCATATCATTCTCATCCAAATGGCCAAAACCCTTATGACCCCCAAAGCACAAATGCTTCAAGCCTACCATGGACCCGATAATCCATGGTGCATCCCTCCCTCCCTAGGAGAGAGACTCTACACCAAGAGGGCTGTCATCTTCCCTTCACCCTCAAGGCTACTCTGCCCTCCCAAGGGTGAGTTTGGCCTTGCACAATCCCATACAAACAAAATCTACTACACACACATAGATTCATATTTTAAAAACACAACAAGAACTACACATAAAATGAGTGCAATATCAACATGATACAAGAACAACATAACTACACATTATGTCAAAAAAAAAAAAACATTCTTCCTTCATTCCTTCATAAATCCATATGTAACAAACACCATTAATGGAGGAGAAAGAGAGCTTGGAGCCACCAACCTTGATACTAGAATTTATGGTAAGATTTGTTGAAGCTTTTACCCTTTTGTCCATTATCCCCAAAGTCTTCTCTCATTCACTAGTTGTCTCTAAAGTTAGAGAGTGGGTCTTCCAACTCTCCAACATGGAGAGTCACCACTAAAAAGCCACCAGAAACTCATGGGGAGAAGGAAATCCCTCTAATTGGTCTCTCTTCCATAAACTCTTACAGCTTTCTAAAAATGGATCCAAAAAGGGAAAACTCAAAAAGGTGAGTAAGGCCTTTGCATCAAAATGGAAGAGTGGTTTTTCCAAGATCAAGCTTCACAAGAGTTGATTTTCGTCCAACTTGGGAAACCAACTTTTGGAAGGGCCTCTTGGTCAACCAAAGCTTATCCTAGGGTTAAAATGACCCTTACCCATAGGTATAACAAGTGGGATATCTAAAAATGACCCTAACACACCCCTAGGCACTTTTCTAACCCCCACAAAAGTCCATTAAAGCATAATCACGAAATTACATTGAAGTGACCTCACCTCCAACTCTCTAATCAAGGAGAAATACATGGGGATCTACTTGGTACTATCCTAGGTAGATGGACATCCAATCCCCAAGTGGACATGTCATGGTCCAAAGTACATACACAAGTGTCAAGTGACACATGCAAACACTTACATATTACTAGACACATGGCATATCCACTTGAGCATAAAGCACAAAGAATTAAATATAAAATTAACATTTATGAACTAAATACAAACAATCAAACATTTATGTTTAAAAATTAAATCATGATACAATGAGGTCTTGTCTCTCATTAGACGCAACCTTGGCTTTAACTGAGTTCACATATACCTATGCTTGGTTCCCCGATTTATTTCCATGGTCAAATTTCCTGCACACTAAAATCGAACATCAGTAGTCCAAGGAAAGAAAATCATACATAAAATTGATATACATAATGAAAAACATTCCGACACATGTCATTTATAAACTATACCACATAATTCACCAATAATTCCAAAACAGTATTTCCAAGTCAATTCTCTCATGAAAACATTGGTACACATCGAATCAACATATAATTTAATTATCATCAATATCACTTCGGAATGCAATTCAAATCACAGTGCAGTTAATCCTAATTGTTTCATCTTAATGATAATCTAATTCTACTCAACATAGTGCATATAATGATAATCCATCGTAACATTGTCATGTTAGCCTTTTAATTTAACCAGTCTAATATTTAATTACAAGGTCTAAAATGCAATAAAAAAAACTCAATCCAAGCCCCTCAGAATGTAAATCATAAAAGGGAAAAGAGAGAGGCTCTACATCATCCCCCTTAAGGATGAGGCTTACTCCTGGAAGCCAATGCACCAAATCAAGGCAGCGCATCAAGGCGCGATGACTATATCTGAACCAAATGCGATTACACAAATAGAGGTTTCCTAACCCACAAATTTAATGTTAGATGAGGAATTTACCACGCAACAAAAGAGTACCAGTATATTGACATAGTTAAATACTCAAGGATACAATGCAAGCTATAAAATACATACTCTAAGGTCTCAGTTAACCAAGCCACATAGCAATCCTCATTGCTTTATCAGGGGGCATCCAAAGTTGAACATCGTCCTCCAATCTCCTTCTCTATTTGTAGTGTTAATAAATTTCAAGTTATGAACTCGGAAAATCTTTGCATAATTATCTAGATTAATAGTAAGGCAGACCAAAATGACAAGAAGACTAGATCGTTCCCAGATATTCATCATCTTATTTCTAAGAATAGGCTGCATCACAAGTTCTAACTAACATTCAGGGCAAGAAGGGAATCCACAGAGTATGCATGCTAAGGATTATTTCCAAATTTCAATACTAGAACAATACCATATAAGATATGCAAGGTCGTCAATTGGAGTAGCATCTATACACTGTTTCCAACTTCTACATAACAGAGTTAGTTGAAACATCCAATTATTATTTATCATTCAAAATAATAATTGATGCCACTAGAGTCCTTTCATGGTACATTCTTACTAAAAATAACATAATGTGGTATGCACTCCCACTCATGGCCAAATGTAATTCGTATGTTTGGAAAAGCTTGTGCCACCATGCATTAACATTAATATCGGTTCGAACTCCCTTTCGAGTCAAAAGAATTTCCAAACCCTGCTACACCTTAAAAAAAGAGTTGAGATCCTATCTCCTAAGTTCAGTACTACCCGACAAGGAAAAAAAATAGTACATTGTCCTTGGTGTTCTCCCTCATACACACTATCAAAGGTCGGCATTGGGATTGGTAGAATCACAAAACATAGGACTGGCTAGCATAAGAAAACATTCAGAATAGTCACCAAGATCAAAATGTAAAAGTTCTAGTTGGGAAAATTAAATTCCAATAATAAATTTCAAAGTGAGCTCATTTCAACAATAAATCCAATGTGACAATTGTCATAAAGAAATAAATACCAAAAGCTGGTGACCAATTCTAATCACAAGAATACCCAAACGATGCTAGCCCACACAACATGCAGAAAGTTCCACCAAGAAAATAAATAAATCAAGAAGATCATTCACATAAAAATGCAACTAAATTTGAACGCATAAGAGGGAGTATCCACCAAGGATTATGAGGGAAAGACTACATAGTAGCCTTAAGCCACACATTCTATCTAACAATGGTACTCTAATACTTTTAGTAATTATAGTATTATAAAGACCAATACAAGTTTCCTTTATCTTGCACACACATGCGATACTTTCCCTATGCCAAAGAATCATTACAAGGATACAACATAGATTACGAACTCTCTCAGAGGAGGGGTTCTTACTAACCTAAAGGAAAGGTTGACAAACAATCGACAGAGTTCTCCCATCACTGGAGTACAACTTACTATACAAGTCCCAATTAGATTCAATGATTTAAAACTCTAAGGCTTTGGTAACGAACCCTATCCCATACAAGAAGAATCATTTTGTCATGTGAAAGGGTCCCATTGTACTTAGTGCACGATAAAAGTGAGGTCACAAGGAAAGGATGTTAGGCACACATGAGGTTTTGGAATAGGAGTATCCCCTAAGGATTTTTTTTTTCACATCTGTGTAATAAAACATGCCTTTCCCATAGATTAAGTCTAATAAGCATTCCAAAGAGAATTATAGTTAACCTGAATGACCTACCACCACAGGTAAACACCTTTCCATCCTATTAGGTATCTCTCTTTGAAATGCACTTACTTTTCTCTATAGCGAAAAGCACAGTACTCCTAGAATTTAAGGTGTCCAAGTACAACTTGGTTTCATCTTATACCACTCACACTAATGCGATAACAAGGTAGGTGCAGTGCATCACACCCCATTAAGATTAAATTAGTATTCCCTCTAACCATGCAAGGATACCAATAAACAATACTATCCATGCATGAAAACATAAGAAAAAGAGCTACTCGTAGCCTTCTTTACACTACAACCAATAGGGGGTCGACATAAATATGCAATCCATCAAGCTAAAACTTATGGCATCACTACCAAAATTATTAACACATTCACAATTGTTCACTAAACTCTCTCAACCACTTATAGAATTACAGCAACCAAGCAGTCTAAAGGACAGGGAAGAGGTGCTCACATAAAAAAAAAAATCATTCATTCCAACAAGGTGCTACTTAGGTTTATTTCAAAAAAGTGTATCCCACCTTTGCCACAATATGGAACCCAAACATTATATCAACTCAAGTTCGCAATACAAGAATGACCCTTCGCACCTACGACATCTTAAATTTGAGAACATAACATTGCGATGCCAACATATGAATAAGAACTCTGTCAAGTCCATGGCTTAGAAGAGTTGTCCCTAGAATTCAGGATCAAGGTTGAAGTATATTCAGGAGGGGCTCCCTGATTCATTCTGGTACCTCTACCTCTTGTCCTGCATCCCACATGTCACAAGGACACATCCTCATTCCCGTTTACTCTCTACACATAAATAGAGTAACTAAGGTTTTCCTACCCAAGCTGAATTATACTCCTAGGTGAAGCGTAACGGTTTGCAAGGTTCCTAGTGTTGAACCTCGCTCTGATACCAAAATGTCATGCCCAGATTTTAAGGCAAAAACACAACAATTTTTTATTTTTTTTAATATTAAAAATCAATAAATGCAGTGTTGTTTTCAGTTGCGAGGATACCAAGTTTACTAACTAGTCCCAAAGTGAACATAGCCAATGAGTTTAGGTTTTGTTAGTAACAAGAGTAGCTAATAGGGTCAAGGGGAATCATGACAACATGTCAACATCCCTCATCCCATAAATAAGTATCTAGGTTTAATTTGTTTAATCACCAAATTGGTGCTATACCCCTAAACAATCTGAGAAGGGAAATAAATTAACGATATAATTACATTGGTAACTATCTTGCTAAATAGGTCCCACTTGGATTAGGTGTTATCATGATCTTAAATCTAACATTAATGAAGCTGGTACAATTAATTTAATTACTCTTTTCATAGAGTTTGGTGAAGTGGATAATAATTAATATATTAGATTACCTTGGTTAATGATGTATTACAGAAAAATCTCTCTTTTTTTTGCAGTATATTAAAGTCTCATCTACAGTGTCTAAACCCACTAATTTTTAAATTTTCAATTATTATATAAATATTTTATTAAAACCAAACTAATTAATACGAAGAACCACATTTTATTATGCAACTCTTAATTATGTTGACTAACTTATTTGATTTTAACTTAATCACAATTCCATAAATTAAACTCTCAAAATAAATCTCTTCGACAAAAACATCTACATGTGATAGAATTATTTAAATACATTATCAAGTCTTATTAAATATTTTATATTGCTTTAGCTACAAAAGCCCCTTTGCCTAAAACATCAAAGTTATTTCTAAATGTGTCTAGTTAAATTAATTTGATAAAATAAGAAAAAACAAACACTCAAGAAGTTCCCACCTATAGATGAAAAATAATAATAATAATAATATAGAACCATTTAATTATTTTTAGATTGTTTCTAAATAATTAAATCCAACTTTTTGATTAAAAAGCTCCACATTACAAAAGATTGCTATTTGAAATCTTTAGTAGAAATATTAATTTAAGTTATTCCAAAAAATATAAAATCCATTAAAACATTTACAATATTATCCTTAGATGATTGACATAACCCACTAAATAAATTTTTTTTAAAAGTGAAATTAAATGGGGTTTCTAATTCCCACCAAAAAGCTCAAACTTCATTTTTTTTTTATTAAATATATAAAATTCCACTAAGTGCTCAACCCTAACCCTAATTTTGAAATTAGGGTTTAGGGTATAAATAACAAAACAAAAAAAAAGCTCTCTCATTTCTTACTCATTTCCTTTTCTCTCTGAAACCCTAACTATTCTTTTTTTTGTTCTTCATTAGATTTTAGATATGTTTTAGTTGCAGGTCTGAATCCATGGAGGAGGATAGCATGATGAGATATATGTGTGTGTGTGTGTGTGTGTGTGTGTGTGTGTGTGTGTGTGTGTGTCTTCATATACATAAATAATATATATACGATATTTTGTTTGTATATATATTTATATATATAAAGGTATATATATAAAGATGAAGTATAACCCTACGAAATCATATATTGTTTACAGATTGTAGGGGTTATGAGGAGTAGCTGCGATATTAGTTTCTCTCCACTTTTTGAAAGAAAACCCTTTATTTTATTTTAGTTTTATTTTGTAGTTGGGCGACCTGTGCCTACGTTTTTATTTTCTTACTGCAAGCACTAGCTTTGGTGGGTGGGTAAGTTTGCTGGCGGGGCGAGCGGCGGCCACCGTGCCTCCACCACAGTCCACAGCCATTCGGTCATGGCTGTGGTGGCCGACACAAGTGTCGTGACCTCCACAAGAGACGAGGGAGAAAACCCTCCCACAGCCTTCCCTTATGGGTTGACAGTGGATTGGGGGATGGTTTCCCTCTGCCCCAAATCATTTAAAATAATTATTATTTTTTTTGTTAATCCAAAAACATTTCAGCTGTATTTTCTTAAAATTGGTGTCATAAAAAAAAAATCTTAAAAAAAATTATAGTATAATATTTATATCCAATGCATGATACAAATTTAGAAGAAAAATAAGGTTAAAATGTTAGAATATATATTAAAGTAACTGAATATTTATAATAACTATATATAATGGGCATTTAGAGAAAACTATAGTATTTAGAATCAAGTAAATCTGCATAGATTTCTTTTACAGCAATGTTTGAAATAGTAGAGTATTTTAAAAATAGAATGTAAAAGCTTATAGAATGTATATGCATAAACAATATAGAAATAATATGTGTAGATCTGCTATTGTCATATGTTTTTAAAGAAACAACATTTCAAAATAGAATGTTTAGACATGGGTGATCATATATTATCAACATATTCTCACATGTACATAAATGTAACTCACAGATTCTTTTTTTTTTAATCTTTTTATTATAAAGCTTTTAATATTAGTAGCATAATAATGTTTATTGAGACTGCACAGTTATATGAAGGTAAGAGGAAATTTTACATTAATGAAAATATGCAGAAGGGTATTATTTTAACCAAAATAAATAATAACTACATAACCATCTACATTCAACCATTACATTTAAAATCTTTTGTTTTTATCCAACCAGTAGTTACATAAAATGATGGAAGAGTCTTCTTTGATTCCCTAATATATTTTTTTTTTTAAAACAACCTAGATAAAACATAATATTTTGAATGCTTTCTCATTACATTTCCCTTTTCAAGCATCTTGAAATTTTCAACTAAAGCTTACAAAATCCTTCTTCCATGTTACTTTGCATAAGATGAGAAAAATGTACCTACTCAAGTGTAAAAATGTAAAATCTAAAGCTTCAGACTAGCAAATCTTTCAATAGAACACAAGGTTACAAATTTCCAGCCACATGGCTACTACATATTTTCTTTCTAAACATCATCTTTTCTAACATTAGCCTCATAGGTTTTTTTGTTTTTTTTACAAGAATAGATATAGAAGTGCAATATTATTTTCTTTAAGCTCAACCTTTAGTCTTCTTGAGCTCCAAGCAACAAGGATAAATCTGCAAATAGAAAATAAACAAGAAGACCATGGGAAGCTCACCTCCCAGCCTAGGCCTCTAAGAGGCCACCCCCGAGCTTGGGGAACCAAGAATAGGTAGGTACCACTCAAGAAAAAGAATAAAAATAAAAATAAACAGCAATAAGAAAAACAATAACACAACAATAAATTTCCTCCCAAGGCTTAACACAAGGAGCTTTTATACAAGCTTCCCAAGGGTGAAGGTGGACCAAGTACCCTAATGGGAGGATAAGGAAAATACAAGGTTACAAGTCTTTAACAAGGCACTATTCTCATATCTACAAAATGTAGTATAACATCACATCTCCCATATCATGCTCATCCAAATGGCCAAAACCCTTATGACCCCCAAAGCACAAATGCTTCAAGCCTACCATGGACCCCATAATCCATGGTGCATCCCTCTCTCCCTAGGAGAGAGACTCTACACCAAGAGGGTTGTCATCTTCCCTTCACCCTCAAGGCTACTCTACCCTTCCAAGGGTGAGTTTGGCCTTGCACAATCCCATACAAACAAAATCTACTACACACACATAGATTCCTATTTTAAAAACACAACAAGAACTACACATAAAATGAGTGCAATATCAACATGATACAAGAACAACATAACTACACATTATGTCAAAAAAAAAAAACATTCTTCCTTCATTCCTTCATAAATCCATATGTAACAAACACCATTAATGGAGGAGAAAGAGAGCTTGGAGCCACCAACCTTGATACTAGAAGTTATGGTAAGATTTGTTGAAGCTTTTACCCTTTTGTCCATTATCACCAAAGTCTTCTCTCATTCACTAGTTGTCTCTAAAGTTAGAGAGTGGGTCTTCCAACTCTCCAACATGGAGAGTCACCACTAAAAAGCCACCAGAAACTCATGGGGAGAAGGAAATCCCTCTAATTGGTCTCTCTTCTATAAACTCTTACAGCTTTCTAAAAATGGATCCAAAAAGGGAAAACTCAAAAAGGTGCTTAAGGTCTTTGCATCAAAATGGAAGACTGGTTTTTCCAAGATCAAGCTTCACAAAAGTTGATTTTCATCCAACTTGGGAAACCAACTTTTGGAAGGGCCTCTTGGTCAACCAAAGGTTATCCTAGGGTTAAAATATCCCTTACCCATAGGTATAACAAGTGGGCTATCTAAAAATGACCCTAACACACCCCTAGGCACTTTTCTAACCCCCCCCCCCCAAAAGTCCATTAAAGCATACTCACGAAATTATATTGAAGTGACCTCACCTCCAACTCTCTAATCAAGGATAAATACATGGGGATCTACTTGGTACTATCCTAGGTAGATGGACATCCAATCCCCAAGTGGACATGTCATAGTCCAAAGTACATACACAAGTGTCAAGTGACACATGCAAACACTTACACATCACTAGACACATGGCATATCCACTTGAGCATAAAGCACAAAGAATTAAATATAAAATTAACATTTATGAACTAAATACAAACAATCAAACATTTACGTTTACAAATTAAATCACGATACAACGAGGTCTTATCTCTCATTAGATGCAACCTTGGCTTTAACTGGATTCACATATACCTATGCTTGGTTCCCCGATTTATTTCCATGGTCAAATTCCCTGCACACTAAAATCGAACATCAGTAGTCCAAGGAAAGAAAGTCATACATAAAATTGATATACATAATGAAAAACATTCCAACGCATGTCATTTAAAAACTATACCACATAATTCACCAATAATTCCAAAACAGTATTTCCAAATCAATTCTCTCATGAAAACATTGGTACACATCGAATCAACATATAATTTAATTATCATCAATATCACTTTGAAACGCAATTCAAATCACAGTGCAGTTAATCCTAATTGTTTCATCTTAATGATAATCCAATTCTACTCAACATAGTGCATATAATGATAATCCATCGTAACATTGTCATGTTAGCCTTTTAATTTAACCAGTCTAATATTTAATTACAATTTCCATTTTATCCTTAAATGAACATCTCTACATACAATCACAACTTAACTCAAATGATCAATTCATGTTCTTATGAAAATAACATATAAGCACCTATCATATATCATAATCATAACTTATCCATTGTGAACACAATTTCCTTATTCTAATACAATCCACGCTATTCAAACACTTAATTGTTGGTCACAAAAATCAGTAAATCAATAATCCCTAATACAACATAATGTTTTTTTTTAACTGTTAACATGGGTAGGAAGCAATAGAGTACATCAAAGTCCAATCTTATCCCTATATATATAATTCCATAATGTATCATAAAGGGTTCACATACTAGGTCCTTAAGGATAGAGGAATTGGTATGCTGATCCGAGTAGGATCCCTCTAAAGTTTCAAGCACAATAGTGGGGATAGCCACAAAATGAGAACAAGGCTAAATTGGATCGAGTGAGTCACATAAACGCCTCTAACAAGATTATCACAACATCACAAGATCATCTCAACCAAGCATATCATAACATATCAGAACCTCACAATGCATCTCAAATCCAAGGAAGGTCTTACTAATCAGGTAGGCACAGATCGCCCCAAGAGTAAAATCTCACGTGGTACTACAAGGTCTAAAATGCAATAAAAAAACTCAATCCAAGCCCCTCAGAATGTAAATCATAAAAGGGAAAAGAGAGAGGCTCTACAGGATTAAAGACTCAAAGACTTCTAGTCAAAACAGCTAAGAAACATTGTAGGCAGCACGATCACATTGAAGGGGGGCACGAATTTCATCCATTGGTAAGTATTTCAATATATTGTTTTAACAATTTATATACATAAGAAATCAATTGATGATGAGATCATGTTCATGGTTAATTTAAGGTCATAATTTTAATATAGGTCAACCACCCTAGGTTACATGTTATGGACCATAACAATTTGGAGAATGTGAATTTACAAGTGGAGGAATATGAAGGTGTGAATATCCAAGGAGAAGATAATGATTCCAAGGAAGAAGATGATCCTGCAATAGAGAACACAATTGAAGATGATGGTACTATTGCAGCTGATCATGTGCCAGAGACTACGATTGAAGATGATAGTACTCGCGCAGCTGATCACGATGATTAAGATGACCTTGATTTACCTATACTTGAGAATGCATATGAGCCCCTATACAAAGGCTCCCAAACAACTCTTCTCTCTAATGTATTATTGTTGGTGAACTTCAAGGTTTTGAATGGTTTATCTAATGTAGAAATCTCACGTATGTTAAGCTATGTCATATATGTCATCTTTTTTCACCTATTTTAGTCGTAATTTCCTTATTGTTAACAAAGGGTGAATCATGTACCATTAATTATATTTTTTTTCGTAGGTTGATAGGTGAGTCATGTACCATTAATTAAAAAGAAAACAATGATAAAAATGCACATGAAATTGCAATGCAGTCTTCTAATCCTAGCATAGAACCTCCACAAGATGAAGACCCTAATGTGCATCGCAATGATGGAGGTATTCATTTGCTATTGAAAATTAATTGTGTAATTTTTAATACAATTTAACATCTTAAATTGAAATTGGTGTAACCTTTCTTGTGTACATTTTAGAGCATTTAGAACGTCATGGTGAACAAGTGGAGGATGATCCGAGTGTTCACCATATTCAAGATGATGTGGCACTGTCAGATAAAGAAAATCTTTGTTATGTTACTTTAATTTTTTTTGATCGGTTGTTATGTTCTTTTAATTAATGAAATACTTGTAACACTAATATAAAATGGTTTGAATTTAACCCATTTATTTGTTATTGTAGCGGACCCCCCTTTAGCACACCAGTGTCCTCCTACACACACGAGGCGACATTTATTGAGATCACAAGAAGAAGAGGAGGGAAATGACGAATATATTGATACTCCGCTTAGCTGTTACATTAAAAAATTGAAGAAAAAACCAAAAAAGAAATGATTGCAATAAACCTTTTTTTATAATGAAATAATATTGTCTTAACGAATGTAATTTTGTGCTACTAAATGTTGATGAAAGATGTGTTGATGAATTATTGATGAATGTCCAATTGTTAATAAATTTTAGGTGTTATTGAATGTTATGTGATTATAGTGATTGAATGTTATATTTCATAAATGGATGAATAAATGAATGTTAGATGTTAGTGGGGAATTTAGAGTTATGTTAGGGGGGGTGGGGCCAAATGAGATTCTACCTTCACGTGGTTGGCCTTGTTAAGTAGAGAATATTAAACTATTCCTGAAATCAAGTGAAGCTCAAGCTAAACCAATTTAGATTCAATGGTCAAACATACCTACTAGTGTTATTCAATTGTCAATATGCAACTTTATGACTGTCCCTATCCTATTCAAGGCTTTTCTATTTTACTATTTGTTGTGCATTGCTTTGTTTGGACTTTTGTACAACATCTTTCAATGTCCTTCATGAGATACACTAGAATTTCTATGTCGAAGGAACACTGTTATTACTCCTTGTACATGATTGTCCTCACTTTGATGTCTATTATCTCTGCATGAATGTTGCTCTATTATATATATGTTGCTCTGATAATGAGATAGATATTGCCATTTTACATGTTGCTTCTATTGTTTTCCATTTCACCTCAATTCCTTGACACCATTAAATTGCTCCAGCATCTTCGTCTTATGCAACTATTACTATTGCCACCAAGTAAAATGAATTGTGAACCTTTAAAAGGAATAACCGCACCAATGCTTTGATTTCACTATTCTGACATTCGAGTTGGGTTGCAGCAAATAGCAGGCAGTCCACCTCATTCCTTTGCTACTGTTAGCATGCCTTTTGGTTCTTTACGTTTTCTCCTACACTCCAGATGAAGGTGGGTTGTTTTTGTGAATTATATTTTTCACTTTCGCCATTAACACCTTTTGAATATTGCCGTGTGTAGCATACTAGTAATCACAATGTTATTTGTCATTCATTTATACTGTACAATTCAAAGACTAACCTTATGGTTTAGCCAAGCTCTCAAATAAACACATGAAGGGAGTACGTTGGCATAAGTTGTGGAGTCTGGCTTTAAATCGACCAATTGCATTTCATTGTAAGTTTCTAGAGCCTTTTCAACAATTCCAATTTGTGCATATCCTAAAAAGAAATTAGTAACTATATTTGAAATGTTAATTGTAGTTCTTTTCAAGTATTTTGGAAATGAGAGTTAGTTGTTTTCAATTACCCTATTTGTTGATAAAAGTTTTATTTTATTCTTAATAATGTCACAAGGGTTTGGTTGTTACACATACAACATTGAACATTTCTATGCCTTGAACTTCTTGTTGCCACATTCTTTTAATTTTCCTTTCAAGTCTACATATTATGTCCACCAAACCACTCCTTGATAATAAATCTACAACATCCTCCATACAATCCAAGAAAACACATGACCCTAAACTCTTTCTGAAAATATTTTTCAAGTTTGAATGTCAATATAAATAGTTTCCTCATCAATTTGTTTCATATTTCAGATTATTTATTTGAATCATGCTCATTGGTAAACAACAAGTAATGCAATAGTCATAGCATGTAAACAAACTTCATTGTAATGAAAGTATTAAGATGATTTGTTCTCATTACAAACTGAAAATTAAATGATCTCTGAATCGTAACGAACCTGAAACTATATTACTTAAAATTGAGTTTCTAGGCAATATAAATCTACAATATTACTTCTTTAATGCAAGCACCCACATATCAGAATTTGTTGACTTGAACTTATCCTTTCACCAACCAATCTTCGTCTTATTTTTAGCCCAAATAGTCATCATGGTTTTGATGCAAAGGGTGAACTCAAGACAGTCAATATCATGATCAATGTCATGTCTTCTATGACAAAAATAGTGCTCTAGGAAGCTGCTATGGTGCCAACTTCACCACCGAACGTGTAATCATACCTCCAAAACTACTTAGAAATGTATGGCAGCAAGAAACAACTTCTATGATTGGATATTGCTCAAGATAACTTCTAGATACATGGTGTAGATGTTTACTATATGCATGCATAACTGTAAGTGAAGATAGATAACTGTTAGTGGATGGAAATGAAATCGATGTAAAATTATTGTCCTCTTCATCCAAGCAAGGAATGGATGAGTTCCTCAATGAGGTACCATATATATATATATATATATATATA